>PITA01007923.1:0-88099 GCA_004023965.1 Spilogale gracilis
CAGAAGGGAAGTAGCAAGCACAAAGCAGTTTAAATTAAAACAAAAGTATACTCTGAGAGTGGGAGACAGGTAAGTTCCTCGAGGTGGAACCTACACCTAGACTGTTTGGGGATTGAATATTATTGAGCCTTTCTGGGCTAGGAGGAGCTGTGACACACAGGGGGGTGGTCTCTAATAGCAGCCGCTTGCAATCATTCGGGGTGACTCCTCCTGTAGGTTGGGAAGAGGAGTTTTTGACCCTATAAAGTTTATACCAGAACCATCATGGCAGCCTGTTTTCATAGGGAGAGAAGCTGTACTTGCAATGCAAATGTATTATAATGGGTCTAGGGGTTACCCTGGCTCAGAGGTAGAAGAAGAGAGTATGCGCTCTGTACTTATGGCTCTTGGTCTGTCAGCCCAAGGTCTTGGAAGCCACAGAGTCAGGCAACATAAGAGAGGGGTGAAAGGTTTAGTTATCAGTTTGCCTGATATTCGCATCACTTTATTGGAGTCTTGGGAGAAGGGTCCAAAGAAGGACGTCAGGAGAGAGTAGGGGGACCCAGTATCCAAAGGAAAATTGTTGTCCTCCGTGCCACATGGCTCCCATCTGTTGCTTGTTACTTCCCGCATGGGGGGGGGGGCGACTGCAGAGGAGGACCCCTCAGTCCATTACCTTCAGTGGAGCAAGAGTCTCAGAACTAGTGGTCCTTCGACCTTGGGTGCAGTTAGTTCCCCAGTGTCCCAGTTGCTGACATTTAGGACAGACACTCGTCCTTACTAGGACATTCTCATACACAGTGGCCAGTCCACCTGCAGATCAGGCATTTTTCTGATCTCTTTTTCAGGATGGAGTTGAGCATTTCTGGGGTGGGCTTAGTCCTCGAAGGCCACTACCAATTGGACCTGCCTTACATCTTTTCTTTTGTCCCTCTCCTGCTCCTTGGTCTCTTCTTCCTGGTCCCAGTTAAAAAAAGAAAGCAGTTGCTGCTGAAACGAGTTCTTCAGGAGTGATGCCAAGGTCTCATCCCAGCTTCTGCAGCTTCCACCTGGCATCCAGAGCAGACTGAGAGAGGATTTGTCTTTTAGTATAACCTGTCCCTCAAAAGTCTGCAGATGAAGCTTAGCATAATGAGTCACAAGCTCTTTGAGTCTTTCTAGAAAGTCAGTTGGGTTCTCATTTCTCATTTTGTCTGCAGTCCAGGCAGACTGCAGCAACCTTAGAGTAGCTGATGGACTTCTGTTGGCTGGTGTTTAAACCCTGTCTTAACATAGATGAGATCGTTGTCTCCTTCCCATCACTCTAAAGTTTGATTATAATCCCATCCCAGATGGATGAGAGGAGCAGCAGTCTCTCCTATCCGGGATTTGGTATCAGAAAGGGGAAGACTATTAGCACACTCTGGCTTCCTTAAGAACCCTTTCCTTTTTGATCTGAGAACAAGAGTCTGTCTTAAGATGATCATTATGTCTTTCCAAGATAGATCATAGGCCAAGGTCAGATGCTGGAAGGCCCAGATAGTTATCTGGGTTGTCAGAAAACTTTCCTATGTCTTGTTTAATCTGTTTAAGCTCTATTAAAGAAAAGGACTTATGAATAACCTGAGGTCCAGATTCCCTTGCTGCTGTGACCAGGGGACACTGTCCTGAGGTCACAGCTCATGGTGTCTAAAGGAGAGGGGTCGCTTTCCCTTTGGAAGAGGAGGACTTCGAGGTAAGGCCCTTCGGTGGACCCTCTGGGATTCAGCCTTTAGTCACATCCATGGTTTCAGGCAGTCATGAGAGGGTCTCTCTTGGTGGACTCCTTTGTCTTCCCTCCTGCATTTCTGTGCTCAAGACCAGTGGACTATGATGATGTGCTCAGGGTCAGGGTGGAGACCCCTACTGGTGGCATCCAACTGCGAATAGGCCACCTTTAAGTTGTGAGTGACCTTTTGGCCTTGGTTGAGGCACTGAATGGTAGAGAGGCCATAGTTTCTGGTGTGGTAAGTGAGAGGCTGGGAAAAAGCTCTCTTCCAGCATTTACCCCACCAAAGAAGGTTCTCCTCTTTGACAGAAGTCCAGGTGTGACTGTGGTCTCATAGGAAACACTCTGCACTGAACAGGAAGAGTGACAAGGCAGGCAAAGGCGAAGGTCACACCGCGGCGGTGGGGGGAGGGTGTCAGAGGCATAGCGAAGATGGGACTATAATGAACATGGTGGTGGCCAGTGCAGAGGCAGCAAGGAGACATGTGGCAGGAGACTTGGGTCACCAAGTGAGAATCTGGCAAACTGGTGGTTCCCAACAGTACTAAAGAAAAGACTCCAAAGAACAATAAGTCAAAACATTCTCACAAATGCATAGGCTTCAATGGCTGGGGAGGTTAGATTGACATACCTTGAAGGCAATATCCCCCTAGGGTTCCAAATGAAGTGGCTGAGGAGCCCAGAGCCAGCCAAGAAAGGGGCGGCTCACAGGATTGTCCTCCAGTGGAGACAAACGGAGTCAGAGACAAAGCGATCCAAGTCACAGCAGCTCAAGATGGTACTGGTGGGAGAGTCTGAGTTGTGTGAATAGAGCTCTTGGTTCTTGGAATCCCCAGGAGAAGATTGACCTGGGATCCATGCTCTGATAAAGACGGCCAGAAGGAGAGCAGCAAGCACAAAACTCCTTAAAGCAAAAATACACTCTCCAGGTGGGAGAGCAGGCAGGTTCTGTGAGGTGGAACAAGCCCTAGGTTGTTTTGGGATTGGGTATTATTGGTTGTCTCTGGGTTGGGAGCAACTGTGAGGTACAGTGGAGTTGTCTCTCGTGGAGGCTGCTTCTAATCTTTGGGAAATTCCTCCCATAATTATAGAGGGGGTGTTTTGACACTACAAGGCTTTTACTGAGCTCTCATTGCAGCCTTTCTCCATAGGGGTACAAGTGTACCCACAATACAAGTATGTTTTCACAGGTCTAGGGGTCACCCTGGGGCAGAGGTGAAGGAAGAGAGTGCATGTGATGCCCCTGTGGCTCTTGATCCATCAGCCTTAAGATCTTGGATCCACAAGGTCAAGATGTTGTACCCACCCCTCCCCACCTCTCCAACCTCCCCATCCCTGCTGCCTTTTCTCCTTCTTCTTTTTTTAAAGATTTTATTTGCCAGAGAGAGAGCACAAGCAGGGGTGAGGAGCTGAAGCAGAGAAAGAAGCAGGTTCTCCACTGAGCAAGGAGCTCGATGCAGGACTTGATCCCAGGAACCTGGGATCATGACCTAAGCTGAAGGCAGACGCTTAACTGAGGGAGCCACCCAGGTGTGCTTCCATTCCCTGCTTTTAATGTGTAACCCATTTATTACTGTCCTTGCCTCCAGCTGCTGTCTCTATCATTTCCCCCCTCAAGGACTTGGGACTCTGCCTCTGGATGGTCCTTCCACTGCTCAGGTCTTGCTTCGTCTAACAGACGTACAATAGATGAAACTAGTGAAACATGCCTTATTAGCCTACTGAAGTTATCGCCCTCTAGTTTAATAGTCTTTGAAATATTTTAAATGCCTATATAAATACTTCCAGTTATAAATTCCTGGTGATATAATGTGCAGCATGGTGACTACAGTTAACAGTACTGTATTGTATATTTAAAGTTGGTAAGAGAGTAGATCTTAAAAGTTCACAACCTAAGAAAAAATTGTAACTATGTGATGCTAAATGTTAATTAAACTTACTGTGGCAATCATTCTGGAATTTGGTATACATGTCAAATCATTCTTTTTGGATACCTCAAACTAATGCAGTGGTTTATGTTAATTATATCTCAGTAAATAATTCATAAAAACATCCTATTTGAAATAATAAAGTGCTTTGATCCAGTGCTTCTCAAATTTAATATGCACACAAATCACCTGAGGATCTTGTTAACAATGTAATTTTTTTCCCAGGCGGTACAGATGATGTAGAGCCCTCCACCTCTGCTTTTTTGAGAAATAAGGACTATCTGGGCAATAGTTCACACATAATACACTCTATTCTCTATGATTAGGTGGACTTCATCGGTGGACGAGGTTATGACTTACAACAGTGGTTTTCAAGCTCTGCTGCATAGTAGAATCACCTGGAAAGCACTGAAAACTCCCAGTAACCAGGTTGCACCCAGACCAATTAGATCCGTCTCCAAGGGCATGAGGATTGCTATTTTTTTTTCAAGATTTTATTTATTTATTTGACAGAGAGAAACACACCAGAGAGGGAACACAAGCAGGGGGAGTGAGAGAGGGAGAAGCAGGCTTTTCGCCGAGCAGGGAGCCAGATGCGGGGCTGGATCCCAGGTCTCCGGGATCATGACCTGAGCTGAAGGCAGTCACTTAACCAACTGAGCCACTCAGGTGCCCCGAGAATTGCTATTTTTAAAGCTGCCTAGTTATTCCAACATGACTGCAGAGACTTGCTAGTCTTAGTGTGGCCCACGGACCATCAGCCCTGGTGTGGGAGGTTGTTAGAAAAGCAAAGTGTGAGGCCCCCACCCCGACCTCCAGACCTGTTGAAGTCATGCCACCTATCAGCAAGACCTCAGGTAATGTGTCTGCCCTTTGAAACTTGAGAAGTGCTGATTCAAGCAAGAGATTTGTTTCTTTTTGTCTGTCTGCCTGCCTGCCTCCCTTTTCTTTTTCTTTCTTTCTTTCTTCCTTTCTTTCTTTCTTTCTCTCTCTCTTTCTTTCTTTCTTTCTCTTTCTTTCTTTCTCTCTTTTTCTTTCTTTCTCTTTCTCTCTCTGTTTCTTTCTCTCTTTCACTCTTTCTCTCTTTCTC
Source organism: Spilogale gracilis (assembly GCA_004023965.1). Taxonomy (NCBI): domain Eukaryota; kingdom Metazoa; phylum Chordata; class Mammalia; order Carnivora; family Mephitidae; genus Spilogale; species Spilogale gracilis. The sequence continues at coordinate 4,745 of PITA01007923.1, forward strand.
TATCTTTCTTTCTCTCTCTTCTTTTCCTTCCTTCCTTCCTTCCTTCCTTCCTTCCTTCCTTCCTTCCTTCCTTCCTTCCCTCCTTCCTTCCTTCTTTTTCTCTATTTGCAGGTATAAGTAGGAAGGCAGGAGTCCAGTGGAGCCTTTCAATCCTGTTTAAGAAAGAGGCTCAGGGACAATAGCCAAAATACTGCATCAAAATTCTCACTGCATTTGGCAATGGCAGTCTGTGACTTTTTGCAAACTGTTTTAGTGTTGGAAAGACAGTGGAAGTACAATCACAAATATTCAATGTAAAACAAACAAAAAATAGAGATAACAAGTATAATAAAAATTTCATGAAGCTCAGCAGGTTGGTGGTATAGAGACGGGAACTGGGTTGTATGTGTTTCATTTCGTTTTGTTTGTATGTTTTTAAATGAGAGAGTTGTGTATATTTATTTTATTATTTTTTAAAGATTTTATTTTTTTATTTGACAGAGAGAGACATAGCGAGAGAGGGAATATAAGCAGGGGGAGTGAGAAAGGGAGAAGCAGGCTTCCCGCCAAGCAGGGAGTCCAATGTGGGACTCGATCCTGGGTCTCCGGGATCATGACCTGAGCTGAAGGCAGTCGCTTAACCCACTGAGGCACCCAGGTGCCCCGGGAGAGTTGTGTATATTTATAAACTGAGAGGAAGGATTCAGAATAAATCCTTATTTTGTTAAAAATAAAATAGAAGGATTAAATGAACGTGATGATAACGGTTCTTACCATAACTTGTGATTAGATACAGCAGGGCTGGGTGGGGGGGGCTAGGAATTGGGCCCAGGTGAGAATAGTTATGGCTTCTGCTTTCAAGGGGAATATGCAATAATGGAAAATGCGGGAAAATAAACACGCAACCCAAAGCAGTGTGATAAGTAACATAATATGTTAATACAAAGTATATGACAGTCTAGAAAAAGTAATCTTAAACCGTGATTTGGGTTGGTTAAGGAGGGTATCTGGAAGAAATAACATCTAAAATGACACCTGAGGGTGAGGGGAAGGTGGGATCCAGCTAGGGGAGTACAGAAAGAAGTGGTCTGGAGTTGAGAAAGAACAAAGTGCAATTCAGGATTTGAATCCAATTCAGCCGCCTTTAGCAACAAGTGAGTGCTTTTATGGGTGGGTTAGAGGAGGTGCAAAAAGGGAGAGAAGGTGGGTGTGGTAAAAAAATTAAGCTGAAAAGAGGTGAGTTTATGGAGAGTTCTTAAAGGTGACTAAGTATTGGGTCTTTCTCTCCAGGGCAGATTTTATCATGCTCTCCCCTTGACAAGATCATTTCAATAGTAGTGGAAATAAGATTATGTTTGCATAAGGAAAGACTTTCTAAATGTAAGGTTAAAGATTTTTCTAAATGTAAGGTTAAATGTAGTGGAAATAAGATTCTGTTTGCATATGAGAAAGTTTTTCTAAGTGTAAGGTTAAAGGTATGGTCTGAATGTAGACAAGAAGGAGATAATTGGGTTCTTGGAGTAATCCGGGCAGATAGTGGTAGTCTAAGTGAGCTGGTGGTGGAAGAATGGGGAGTTGGTGAAATTATTTCAGAATTTTAGGTTTAGAAACTATAGTTCTTGCAGAGTGATTGGATTGTGGGTGGGGAAGAATAACACTTTGGTGTCTGAATCAAGCAACTCATTCATGGACTAGGGCACACAGATCTTTGGGTTTGTTTTTAATTATTTGGGGGCAAGGGGTACTGGTTGGATGGGTCAGGTGATGGTTTGGTTTCTGGAGGTAATGGTCCCCAGTCGGTAGTAGCCTGTGTGGGTCCAAAGCTTGGCTTGGAAATAGGGGAAAGAGACACAGACTGGGAGTCTTCAGCATGATGTGTCCATGCAAGCCATGAAAATGGACACACTAGCTCAGGAGGACCACGTAAATGGAAAAACAGAACACCAGAAGACGTCTAGGAGAAAATCTTCAGGATTATCAATTTCTTAGAGATGGCTAGCATTTTAAGTTGAGTGGATAAAGGTAAAAGGAAAACATGGATAAGTGTCGCCAGCATCGAAGAGAAGTTTGTTTCTATATTTAAAATTAGGTCATTTCTCTTTCTGAACTGTGAAATAGGACAGCTGTGCGTAAAAGTAGCTATTGCACTTCCAATAAGAAAGTCTTGATCATAGATGGAAATTTTCACAGAGCAACAAGGGAACAGAGAAAGTAAAGATGGGTTTGAATCTGTGACTTGTAGACCCTCAGAGTAGAAAACCTTCTTAACATGTTGAGGTGAGAATGGGGAGAGAGAGCTGAGGTTTGGAAGGGTATGTGTAATGAGGACAGAATATCTATATCAAAACCTTTCCTAGTATGAGTGTGTGTGCTCATGCATGCCCACAGGGACCTACTTTGGCCCCTTATTTTGTGTCTGAGGATGAGTTCTATCTCCTTATCACAAAATAACCATTTAACAATTTTAAATAAGGAATATTGACATCTTTATTTTTGTTAAAGTAACTTTGGGTAATTTTTAAAATATATATGGTATTTACATTTGAACAGCTGATGTAGTCTCAAATTTTAATATTTGTTTTGATTTCTCTGTACTCCTGTTTCCTAAGGGGTTTCCTAAGATTAAAAATACTTGGTTTCATTGGGATATTTACCTTCTAAACAGCTGATCTGTTATGATTTATACATTGTCAAGGTGGAATTTTATTAACAATATACACATTAGAAACCCTGTAGGCAGAAGTTGTAATTCCTATGTCATTTGGGTATGCTAGGTGCTCCATCTACTTTATATTCTCATATAACAATTTGGAAAATTGGTACATCAATCTATCTTATAGAATAGGTCTGACTAATATTTAGGCCTACAGGATATGCAGTGGTTTTGTTTGCCTTGTTTTTTTTCTTTTTTTCTTAATTTTTATTTTTTCCCATAACCCAGCCACCCATCCCTCCCCACCACCTGACAACCCTCAGTTTGTTTCCTGAAATTAAGAATCTCTTATGGTTTGTCTCCCTCCCCAGTCATATCTTATTTCATTTTTTTCCAAACCCCCATGACCCCCACCCTACTCTGCCTCTCAAATTCCTCATATCAGAGAGATCATATAATTGTTTTTCTCTGATTGACTTATTTCACTCAGCATAACCCCTCTGCACAGCATTGCAAATGACAGGATTTCGTTCTTTTTGATGGCTGCATAGTATTCCATTGTACATATATGCCACATCTTTATCCATTCAATCTGTTGGTGGTCATCTAGGTTCTTCCCCTGATTTGTTTGCCTTCATTTTTTAAAGTGGCCAGGATTATAGACTTTGCAGCAACTAAGATGCTTCAGGATGGAAAGTGTTAGGTAGTTTTATTTGCTTCATCTCCCCTTTGCTACAGTGGCTTCAAATTGGGGGTCAGCATCCAAATCGCCTAGTCAGGATTTTTAAAATTTAAATAGGGGCACCTGGGTGGCTCAGTCGGTAAGGTATTTGCCTTCAGCTCAGGTCATGATCCCAGAATCCAGGGATCGAGCCCCGCATTGGACTCCCTGCTTGGCGGGAAGCCTGGTTCTCCCTCTCTCACTCCCCCTGCTTGTGTTCAGTCTCTTCCTGTCTTTCTCTCTGTCAGATAAATAAAATCTTTAAATAGCCAAAGCATATCTGAGCCCTAGAGAATTCAAGTTAGTAGGTCTAATGAGCCCAGGGACCTATTTTTGATGCTTTGCAGATGATACCGATGTATACCTGTTGTTGCGAAAGAGAAAGATCCCCTTAAAATAATTAATTGCCTTGTGTCTTTCTGAGCATCTGATTGTAGACTAACATTTGTAGACTTGAAATCATACACATTTGAACATTGCTCATTGCTCATCCCACACACACTTTTTAAAATATTACTTTCTTTCATTAATATCTGACATCACAGTTTCACTTCACAAGAGACAAAGACATATTAAAGATGGAAGAATATGCAAAAGAGATATCACTGTTATTTTAAAGGTTACCAGGATAGAGTGTTTTCTGGCTGTAAAATGTGGAAGAAGAAGTGACCTAATTTTAAATGTAGGAAACAGACATTTCCACAATGATTATAAACCATAGTTTCAATTGCTGGTCTTTGGAAGAACAGACATTTGACATAGACTTCTGCCAGATGTTAGAGATTTGCTCATTTCTATTCAATTTAAAGAAATTGAGTGTGTTTTAAAACAAGCATTCTCAGATCAAATATATCTACCTTATAGCTCTTTTTGGACCAATCCTATGCATTCCACATTAAATTTCCCTATTGGCTTACATTGGGGTGCAGGTGGTGGGGAGTTGGGGAGTAAAATTTGCTTTGTAGATATCACAAAAAGGACAAAATGAATACCAGATTCAAACATAAAGTGTGTATGGGTGATCACTAATTTTGATTATGTACATCACTGTTTTTTTGCATTAGAATGAAAAAGTAATGGGTGACAATAGAATTGTAGGCAATATATATCGAAGACTTTGCCAAAGTGAGTGACCTCTATTGTTGACTGTTGAATATTACTTCTAAAGATTAAAACCACAAAGATAATTGAGGAGATGCTCTTTACATTCTACCTCCCCTTCCCTCATTTAGGTAATACGATTGTAAGAAAACACTTAGGTTTGGGCGCCTGGGTGGCTCAGTGGGTTAAAGCCTCTGCCTTTGGCTCAGGTCATGATCTCCCCATCCTGGGATCGAGGCCTGCATCGGGCTCTCTGTTCAGTGGGGAGCCTGCTTCCTCCTCTCTCTCTGCCTGCCTATCTGCCTACTTGTTATCTCTCTGTCAAATAAATAAAATAAAATCTTAAAAAAAAAAACAACTTATGTTTATATATACCCGGGAAGAAGAAGTATGAAATTTCCTGGATTATGGTATATATGGTATATACCATATCTATCTATCTATCTATATATATCTCAGAATCATGATAGTTAGGGGAGGCTACTTGACACCTAAACTTGGTGAAGGAACAAAAATGTTAACTTTGGATCAACTAGAGAATCATCTATGTGGATAACACATAGGTGAATGCTTGTTAATTTGCTATCTAATTGTCTCTCTAATGAATTTAGCAAAGTATAACATTATGTAAAGGGCAATGGTTAGCAAGCTCTTTCACAGAGAAATCATGGGTCATAAAATATGTTTCTGGGAGGTACTGCCACTTTATTAATTTCAATCACTATAATTAAATCTACATATGCAGCAGTAAAATCCACCAAATCATCAACTGATGCGTATTTAGCCTCTGGACTCAGTGACATTTAATTAGTCAGCAGACAGCCAAATGCCAACCTTTCTCTTCCAGTGGCTGACGTATGTGCACATAGCCCCTTCTTCACAGCATCTCTCTTTCTCATGTAATAAAACTTGACATAATTTCAACAAGGATGCTACACAAAACAAAAAGCAAATTATGAGTAAAACTTTTGGGCCACTGAAAATGAGAGAAACACCGAGATTAGCCATGGATATAAATATAAAATAGCCTTCCGAATTTGTTTTAATTTAGTGAAATATTGTTCTTTCAAGGATTGGAAGGGGTTGACAGCAAACTAATAAGATATTTTTCTCTAGGCAGGACTTTTTTTCTCAATGAGACATGTACTAACAAGGCTTAATTGTATCCTTTTACATCATATGGGAGTTTTAATTAGCTTTATAGGAATTTCCGTACACTCTAAATCACGAAGAGCTCATTCCAGTCAGGAAATTGCATGTTGAGTGTGGGCTTTGATGCAAGTCCCCACTCATAACCTCTACCTTTTCCTCAGCTACAAGTTGACAAACCCCCAGATCCCAGGCAGCGCTATTAGAATTACACTGTGGCAGGAGAGAGAAATCTGACTCTCAGTTAAAAGGAAGTTGTAACAAAGAAACAAAATATTGATTTTTTTTTTGAGAATTGTTAAAAAAAAGTTATTTAGAAATAACACATAATAATAACATAAGTATTGAAAACTAACAGCAATGTGTGATTACTCATTAAGGAGTAAATTTCAACATCCCAAATAAGATGGACTGTGCAAAAAGTGTGATAGAAATGGAAATTATATCTAATGTATGAAATGTTTTCATTTTCTTTTCTTTTTTTTTTTTTAAAGATTTTACTTATTTGACAGAGAGAAACACAGCCAGAGAGGGAACACAAGCCGTGGGAGTGAGAGAGGGAGAAGCAGGCTTCCTGCCGAGCAGGGGAGCCCGATGTGGGACTCAATCCCAGGTCTCCGAGATCATTACCTGAGCCGAAGGCAGTCGCTTAACCAACTGAGCCACCCAGGCGCCCCAATGTTTTCATTTTCATATGGCTGTCATTTGATAATATATTTCTTATTACTTCAGCATTTTATCCAGTTTGGTTAAAAAAAAAAAAAAAAAAACAGGTGACACTATTTCATATATACTCATATAATTTATGAAGCTTTTCAGTCAGAAATAAAGGAAATCATGCCAAATTACAGTACTTTGTTGGAAGGAAACTTGCTATGTAAAGATTTTCACCAAATGGCTTAATACAGAGCTTAGGGGGGAAAAATCAGTTAAATCATGATTTTTAACTGGAAAGAGTTTCAAGTGACTGAAATTAAGTCTTTTTTTATTTTTTAAGACCTATGCTACTGTAAAATATGTAGGTGTTTTGTGTCTATATAGTTTACACCAAAATGAGGAAATATAGCCATATTTTGGAGGTAATATACTTTGGATATGTTTTAAAATATTAAAATTTGACTTATTCTTAAATAATCAGTTTTCCATGCTTGCTTTAGAAATTTTCCACCTTTTTAATGAAAATTTTCACCTTTTTAGTCCCCCTCAGTTAATAATAAAGGTTACTATTAAGGTCAGAGAAAATATAATGAAATTAAAATAAATAGGAAAGTAGTTGAAAATAATTTAGAATTTTACAAGCTGTGCTATTAGGTGTCTATGTATCCCTTATTAATTGACGACCCAGGTCCTGACATCACAGAATCCCCCTGTATGTAGCTGTGTGTGAGTGTGATAAGCACTTGGGGTATGATGATTCTTTTTAATTTTGCAGCTAGCGAAAGAAACCCTAGCACAGCAGTGACTCAGCAAATGTAAAATATGTTTACAACTAAAAGCATGCTATAATAAATAGGTTTTTGCTTTATAGAGAAATATAATACGATTTTTTTGTAGGTAATATGTATTGTCTCTACAGTCTGTTTTGAAAATGTGTTTATTCTCTTTGCGATAGGATCTGTGTATATCACATGTGGGTCATGTTAGTAGAAAAAATAATGGTCAGTATTTTATATCTCTACTGAGACATGCAAAAAAGGGGGCTAGGCCATTTAAGGGATTAATTAATCCCCAGTGTGAAGGATTAAAATATATAAAATTTTCTTTTATGGAAAAAGTTTTTCTATCTTGCTACTGAGGCAGGTTATAGAAAATTCTTTTACCTGTCTGTGTAGTTAGTTGATTTTTTTTTTAATATAGCAAAATGGTTCAAATCCAGAACAGACATAGAAACACTTATGGTATCATTTTACAAAGTAGGTGCTTAATAAATATGTGGGTTTTGATGAATAATATTATATACTAGTTAAATTTGAATTTTAGTTGTCTAAGTGGTTCCTGGCTAAATATGGAACACTTGGGAAAACCCTGTTTAAAAGCCATGTCTTTGCACTGCAATTGCAATATTATTACTTTTTGTTTGAAGATTACACAGGAACTAGTTATATTATCTTCAGTTATATAATTAAAAACTCAAAACTAATATTCCACCTGTTTTATGTAAAAATATGTCAGGGTATGGTTGGCAATTAATGTAGTTGCAATTCTCAGATTTTCTGCCTGGTTTATTGATTGGCTTCAATTAATACCTGTTTGCCAGTAGGTAAATTAACATAGCACCTGAGGCATAATTCTCTAGTGGATCATGGACACTGAGTTCTTCTCATCCTTGCTGGTTTAACTCCTCCTAAGCACATTGCTGGTAGGTACATTTTAATTCAGTCTAGACACGGACATTACCCATGGCTTTAATGAAAGGTCATTTACAGCAAACTCATGTTTCACTGCAAAGATGTCTCTTTAAGTGACATCTTATCAATGGCAATTCAATTAGTCAACTCTAAGACTATGAGATGGAGTTTATACCATGTCACAAAGCGCTCTTTGAATTTGCATTTGAAATGTTCTTATTGGCTTACCCCTCCCCCCCCCGCACATAAACATAAGTCCTAAAGTTTCAACTTTAGACATTCCCTGTATGGCTTTTACTCTGTGTATATACCATTCTCATAGGATTGGATATCAGTTGAAAAATATTTTTTTCCATTGTAAGAAATATGAGTACAATATATCTGGCTTAATTATAAACTCCATCAAAGCCTTAATGTTGGCAAATAGAATGGAATACTGTGAAAGGCCATTTTTTCAGATGTAATATCAACAAACCAATTTAAAGGTAAAATACATAAGACAATAAGATACTAGATTGGTATCATGAAATGTTTACCATTTTTTATTTAGAAGAAGTTTAGAATTTGGACTGTGTCATAATCAGGATGGACTGATGTGCAAGCTGAACTTTTTTCATCTTTCAACATTGAGCATTCATTAAAATCCTGATACATGTCAGGCATTATGCTATACATTAGAATCCCTATATGATGTCATTACAAAAACAGATACTTTGGGGAAAGATGGTTTCATTAAATAATATTTAAGTCTGATTCTGAGGACAGAGGGATCAAGAATGTTGCAGCGTTACAGGTTTTGCTGGAGAAAAATAGATGAAGTGGAGGGTCAGGGAGGAGGCGAGCAAGTACAGCTGAAGAAGTATGGGATTAGCAACCAGAAGCTCCTCTCATAACTGGTATCCCAGGAGAGATTTAAGACCAAATGCCTGAAGGCACCCCTTGTCTCTAATGAATTAGCTTCTCTCCTAGAACGGCAATTGTGCAATGCTTATGTACCATCTGCAGAATTCATAAAATAGTCATTCACATCACATATTGTGTTCTGAAATTCAGATGAGGAGCCCAGTTGAGAAAGGCTGCCAGATTCTTGTTTTAGTTTAGCCTTCCACTCCTGATTTGATTGCATGAGATTCTCTTGAAGTTCCAGAGTTGCAAATGGTGCTAGGTATGATCCTTCCTTCTTTCTTTCCTTCCTATTTGACACAACAAGAGAGGGAACACAAGCAGAGGGAGCGAGAGAGGGAGAAGCAGGCTTCCTGCCGAGCAGGGAGCCCAATGTGGGCTCGATCCCGGGTCTCTGGGATCATGACCCAAGCCAAAGGCAGTTACTTAACCAACTGAGCCACCCAGGCGCCCCACAAAACTAATTTTTAATCTATAAAAGACAGTTAAATGCTTTACTTCTGTACATCTGTTACTATTAGAGTATCTTAAGTCATATTTACTAGATAATTAATTTTCTTTTTTTTTAAATATTTTTATTTATTTATTTGACAGAGAGAGAGATCACAAGTAGGCAGAGAGACAGGCAGAAAGAGCAGAGGAAGCAGGATCCCTGCCAAGCAGAGAGCCCGATGTGGGCCTCGATCCCAGGACCTGATATCATGACCTGAGCTGAAGGCAGAGGCTTTAACTCACTGAGCCACCCAGGCTCCATAGATAATTAATTTTCTAAGTAAATATGGTTTATATTACAAAAGGTTAAACTTAAATATTTATCATGAAAAATAAACCTCACAGAAAAAAAGCCTTAAAATTACTTAAGTTTTAATTAAGTTTCATATTTCTGAGAACAGTTTTCTTTTGTATTTTGGTATATGAGTAAAATATAATTATTCTTTATATGATTCTGATGGAATATTCTTGTCTTAACGTAGATGCCAAAGTATCAAAATATCTAATAAAACAATGAAGCTCAGTATGACTAATATATTCTAAATGTGAAATTCATACAGTATTAAAACATATAGACTATATGATAGGTCCAGTTCTCTTAAGACAGTTGGAAAGACCTATTTTTAGCAGAGAGGGACTAATTACATTTACCTATAAATTTATCTTAAGGATCTGGTAAGTATTATCGTATGCATTTGATCTTCTATTGCCTATAAAATATTGTCATTTTGTTTTGCTATTCCAGGATTCTTTTTCTTTTATTGAAATGAATTTGATTAAAGCATAGTCTTGAGGGAACATCAGCTCACATTCTAAAACCGTCATATAATTCAACAGAAACATGGCAGGGTTCATAGACTATGCCTCAGGACAAAGACTTAGCATGGAAAATAACTTCACCTTTGATCCCAAGGGAAAGAAGGATGCCTTTAGGTCATAAATAAGGGCATCTCATAACACATTCCATCTGTTTAATCCCTGTACAGATCTCATTATTGCCAGGAGAATGGTGGGGTCAGGTATTGGTATAGAGTAGCCTTTCTTTCAAATAGGAAAACCAATAATACTACTTATGTTCTCCTAAAGAGCTATGGAGGGTGGTTAAAGTCTTAAACATTATCCATTATCACTGTCTTTTAAAAATAAATTGACTACATGTCAAGTGCAGTATTGTGCACAACAATCATGATGATCATAAACAGAGCTGCAGGAACGTGCTCTCCAGACTCAGGACATGGGTGACTTTACATGGCACCCATGGTAATCCCGATCATTGAGTGGCTGCATGTTGTTTTCACTTGTGTCTACGCTGATTTTCAAGCACTGTGGTAGCTATGTAACAGCTGAGTGACAAAGACAGTGGAAATGAAAAGATAAAATGATGGGTAGAAATGGAGACCACACAAACTTAATAAAAAAAAAAAAAAGTCACCTGCTGATCAAATGACTGCAATATGTTTGTTACTATTGCTTCTGAAAACTATAGGAGTTTATCTCTGACCAAGCAGACATCAGGGCTTTCAGGATACAATAGGAGTTTTTCAGAAGACGATAATAATGAACTTGAATGACCAGCCACTCAGAGAAGCAAAATGTTGGCTAAAAGCCATGGTTGGCAACTTAACCATGATGTCTCCATTAATGCCTGTGGAAATCAAGACGAAACCACTGGCAAAATTTATTTAGTGAACTCGTTTTGCGCAAAAGGCATCATTGCTTTTAGCTGTACATTGTGGTCAATTGGAAATGGAACATTTAATAAAATGACAGTTCAGAAACTTGGAAATTGAGGGAAGATAGGAGAGAATGAATTGAATTCTTTGACAGGAAAATTAGATTTTTGGAAAAGGCATGGAGGCCAATTTATTTTGTAGTTTTCCCTTAGATACTTGAACTTCTGATATATATGAAGAATGAACTGAATCTTTCCTCTATAGCTTTTAACATTTTAAATTAGTTTTCCAGAAATGCCATACTCTCTAGGTTCTTCTGAAATACTCTGCAATATTACTTTAACAAAAGTTTCTTGTAGTCTACTATCCTAATGAGTAACAATAGAAAAATAGGTTTCTTTTCTTGTTCATTGGTTTAATCTTACCTTGAAAAAATATTCTTTTCTGCAAAGATTATAAATTTGTAGGTGTTTGATTAAAGGCTATAGAAAGAACATTAGAATCACTGTTTTTTACTGACAGTTTATTTTAAATTCAATCTTAAGCTAGCTTTACTTTATAAATTTTCTTGGCAGGACAACTTTAATTTTCATTTTTTTTAAACAGTGGGAATTCTGTAGAGTTTCCACCCCCCCCCCACTGTTCCAGTACACATGGAAGTTATTGATGGTTTATTTTGTTATTTTTCCCTGGGAACCTAATCTAGTCTTTAAATCCTTAACATGTGTTTCCAGGTTTATACCACTAATCAGATGCAGCGGTTGAAATGAACCATCTTTGTCATTGTGCATATCAACTATGTAAGGAAAAAAAGGTTAAACCTGTGAGGGATAGTGATGAGGATACTGTGTCATTTAATATTTTCAAGGATATATTTTAGTAAAATTTCAAAGTGGGTCTGGAAAAAAGCATAGAGATGTGTGGCAACCACATGAATTTTTGTTATTAATTTTGTTATTAAGTTTTGGTGATGATACATCAACTGTCAACTTTTGATACTGCCTATTTATAAAATTAATATTTGAATTGCTGATTTAATGAAATATTCTTGAGCTTTTGAGGGGAAATTCATCATAAGAGATAATGTTTTTAGGTTTCTTTAAAGTCATAAATGGTAGTCTCATGGTTTTCTTCAAATTTGGATCACTTATATCACTGCAATTGTCTCCCTATTTGAAAAAGTAATGCATATTAAAAAAGTAGTGCTCTTCAAGTTGTGGCATCACAAAACAATGGTTTAGCATAGACATTCTTAAAGTCATGGCTCAAATTCAAGAGCATCCATGAACTTGGATAAGGGGGAAAAAAGGTTCACTTTATTTCTACAAAGTTCTAACTAAATTCGTCATTTCCTTAATTATTTATGTGAACAGTAATCCAGAATACTGCATGGTGGTATTTGTGACTTCAGCTTTAATGGAGATCCCCGATGTTTCTAAAGAACACTAGAGATGTAACCAAATTCTGAAATATACTCTGTTCTCACCACTGATTGGAAATCGCTGAGGTTATTAGGCAGTGAACAATCTTGTTACTTAGTGCATTAAGAGAAATGTTTCTCCAGTTATGTATGGCTGTCCATTACATCACCGATGAACCTAGTAGCTTAAAACAATTTATCGTGTGTCTTAGTTCAATGGTTTAAGTGAACTGAGGGGTTCTGGGTGTATCTCATGAGGTCCCAGTCAGATGTAGGCTGGGACCACTGTTACCCGAAGGCTCATGTGGACTGTTCAAGATGCCTCAGTGAAGGGACTGACAGTTAATGTTGTCAGAGGCAGTTCATCTGGGGCCAACAATCAGAGTGCCTACATATGATTCCTCTCCACCCTGTGTCACTAAGTTCTGAGAGGGAGTGTTCAAGAAGTTCCTGGGTTCCTGAGACCCATGGCAGAAGATTTAAAAGATTGGCTTTAGAGAGAGAGAAAGGGAAATGGGGAAGGGACAGCAAGGGGAAGAGAGGGAGAAAATCAGAGGCTCCCTGCCAAGTGCAGAGCCCACTGTGGGGTTTGATCCCCTGACCCAGAGTTCAGGACCTGAGTTGAAACCAAGAGTCAGACGCCCAACTGACTGAGCCACTCCGGCACCCCTAGTATAACACAATTTTTAAAAATATTTGGAAAACTGTATTTTGATCTAGTTTTCTTTGCAATGTTATTTCTGAAGATTACACATTTATATACTCTATTCTGAGAAGGGTCTCTAGTCTACCCAATTACTAAAGGAATCTGTCCTCTCCCCCAAATACTAAGAAGCTCTAGTTTAACAGAAATATGCTACAGTAGCATAATTTGATTTTTTCCTGAGATATACATTAGAAAAGCTCATCTGAAAATAATTTCAGTTATTTTAATAAATCACAAAAGTATCTATTTCATTCAATATAAAGTTATTGAGAACATGATTTGTATAAGGCATTTGGCAAGTGTTAATTTTTATGCTATGTTGTTTTCCTTTTGAAAGGACAGTAAAATAAGTTCTTAGTCTTAGAGGTAATACATTTTTTTTTGTCTCTGCACTTGACTTCATGTGTTTTTGTAATATGACATGAAAGGTATGTACCCTCAAAACTTCGTATTCCCTTTATTACTTTGGCTGCCAGAAGGTTAGAACTATATGTTGCAGTCTACTGCATTACCATTTCCCCATTTACATCAGATAATGCTTCTGTTTTAGCATTATATGAAGACTATTGTATTTACATATTTTATCGAAAGCTTATTCCTTCAGAGGGTTGCATTAATAAAAATAGATTGTCTTTTGACATTTATTGTATGACTTAAATATTTCAGAAAACTTTTATCTGATTCAGGGTGATTTAATCATTGTCATCTAGTGTATCAGTGGGACACAATTTAGCTTTTCCCAAAATAGTTTTCATAGAAAATAAATATTTAATAAAGAGGTCCTAAATTGATGGCATTGACATAGTAGGCCACTCAGGCATAATTACACATGTGTGGACATTCTCATGAAAAGGAAGTAGAATTTTTCTAGCTATGTTTTATCATGTTGCCTCAACTAATTCATTTTACACTAGTTCCTTAGAAGTCCACTTAAATTCTTAAAGAAGCCCGTAAATCATCTCTTTCTGACTTTTCCTGCCCAAAACCATTCTGGACCTGCCACTGAGTATAAATAATGTCTTTATTTTCTACATACATTCAGCAAGACACTCTTATTTATGCTTGCTGCGGTAGCTATCAATATTCTTCTTTGTGCAGATGCCTTTGCTTCAGCATTTCTTCTAGTTCAACAAGTGACCAATACAAAATTAATGGATATGCAGCTTACAGGATCTTTTAGCTGAAATTAATTTTAGAGAAATGCTAACGGCAGCTTGGAGTTTTGGCCATAAATATAAAATTTCATTAGCTCTTCCCTGAAATGCAACATTATTATTTATTTAAGAGAAAGGCCCATTATGTTCCTTGTGCTGTTTAATAAGAATATCTCTAAATTTTACTTTTAACCTTTTTCAGTAAATACATTTTCTATGTACATGCCTACCTTATATTAGTAGTAGCGTCAGGTTATGGAGCATCCTCAGCCTGGACCATTTATTTGTTTCTTTTATTCTTTAGACACAGTGTGGAAAAAGATAAATAATCACACAGTGGTTTCCACTGTGACCCATGGATGATTAGAGCACCACAATAGTATAATTAATGGAAAGAAAAATCAAAGAATGGGAACACATCCTATTACACTTGTCAGAACATTCCTTTTTTTGCACATAGTTTATAGTTATTTATTCCCTGGCACAATTTAATACCCCTCATGTTGCTAAGTGCAGGAAATTATTTTTCATGCTTTTTAAAAATTTTCTGCTGATAGATTAGTTTATCTCCAGTCACAGAGAGAAGGAAAAATTCCACGGTTTCTCTGGTGGTTCTCTCATTTAGCGGAGTTTAAAATGTCATAGAGCTGGATACCTTTGAGAAGGGGTATACACTGTTGCAAAATACTCTGTTTCAATGCTTAAATTATTTAAGTGCTAACAAAAATTTGGAAGATTTCTATATTAATAGTAATTGCAGTATTTATTGCCTTGAAATAGGTTCTGGTCATTATGAGTAATGAAAATTTAACGCATGTAAAATGGAGGCAGGTTTTTTTTTTAAAGATTATTTATTGGTGGAGGGCAAAGGGAGAGGGAGAGAAGCAGACTCCCTGCTGAGCACTGAGTGTGTGTGTGTGTGTGTGTGTGTGTGTGTGTGTGTGTGTGTGGTGGGGGGAGTGGTGCCCAATCCCATGACCCCGAGGTCATGACCTGAGCCAAAATTAAGAGATCAACGGTAAGGCCCTCAACCAGTGGAGCCACACAGGTAACCCAAGGCAGTTTTTGTGAGTATCAGCATTTCCTTTTATACAATACATTGAGATTACTAATAAAAGGTCGTTATCAGCAGACCTTTGTAAGCAATTCAAATCTGTTGGAGCTCTCCCTCTCCCTTGCATCTGCCTTCCTCCCATTTCCTGGTCCTCCTTGAGCTCTCCACTTCTACTTCCAATTTATTCTTTCTTTCTTCTCTCTCTTTTTGATGTTTTACTTTATCCTGTAGCTCCTTTAAGAATTGGTGGAAGTGCCCAAAAGTCAAAGGCAGTGACGTCCATTCTCCTTTTATTTCCCTCCCATTTAACCTATAGGACAGACAAACATACTGAAACACACAGAGAGCCATGAATGCACAACGCAAAACACACGCTCTAGTATAATTATTTGTGGCTCTTTTCTTATTAAACTTGCTGTAGAACATGGCTATAAGGTAAGAAAAAATTGAACACACATCCCTAACATCTGTGCATCCAATAAATACACAATAGGGGTGTCAGGATGGCTCAGTCTGTTAAGCATCTGGCTCTTGATCTCGACTCGGGTCTGGATCTCAGAGTTGTAAGATTGAGCCCTGCTGGGTGCGAAGCCTACTAAAATAAATACACAGATAAATAGATAAGCACACAATAACAGTTGACAGGAAATTTTGTAGTACAGATTATAATTTTTCCACAGATGCAGCCATCAATTTGAGTATACAGAGTTGTATAAAGCATTTAGGAAAGAAATAATGTTTTCTTAAATTACTTTATAATTATTTTTTCAAATATATGCATTTTCATTTCCAGCAATGAGAGTTTGGAAGGGATGTACTCAAACACGCGTGCCTGGTTAATGTATAGTTTCTGCAGTATGTGTTCCTAGCTCGTCAAGATTGTTCAAATTCT
The DNA here is from genome assembly GCA_004023965.1 of Spilogale gracilis. Classification (NCBI taxonomy): domain Eukaryota; kingdom Metazoa; phylum Chordata; class Mammalia; order Carnivora; family Mephitidae; genus Spilogale; species Spilogale gracilis. Next base: position 20,990 of record PITA01007923.1, read on the forward strand.
AGTTTTAAAGATTTTCAACTCAAAATGCATTTGTCTGGCATTTAATCATTCTAGCAGGAACAGATTGTGCATTTTCTCAGTGCCTTTTAGAAGACTCAGAATACCAACATAAGTAGGTTGAGATGCTGTCTATAAAACTGTGTACTCTTAGGAGAAAGCAAAAGTAAAACAGGTAAATTATATCAACTACCCATAGTTCTAAATCCTGCAGTTTAAAGTTTTATTCTGAAGTTTTCCAATAAAATAGCTAACATTCAAAATAGAAACAATACATGCTTTCTAGAGGGAAATACTTGGGAGAACACTAACACTATTATTTTGAAGATAAGAAGGAATCAAAATATATAGCTTGCTTTTCTCAGGCTTTTTGATTGATATTAGCTGTCACCCTTTTCATAAATGGCTCTCTGCATGAAGAATTGATTAATTGTAAACTGAATCCAATTCAAAATTGCTATAATGAGATATCCATACACTTCTTTGTCCTTAATTCTAAGCTATGTGTGGCTTTTTTTTTTTTTTGCTGATAGTATTTACATTTTTTATTACTTGCAATTAGAATTTTTTGTCCCCACTTCATTCTCCTCTGACCATCAAAATATCATTGGGTCTTCTTTAAATTTCCATGAGACTTCAGACATCTCTTAATAACTAGTCAATTTTCAACCTGAATACCCTTATATTGGCATGCTGTGTTATTAAATTATTTGTGGTTTATCAGTTTCACCTGCTGTTTTTCAGTTCTTGTGCAGCTGGTGTTATTGGCTGAGAACCAGGTCAACTGAATTCGTATTTGCTACATCTTCGTGTTTGCCATTAACAGATTGACTCTTTCTAATTTTCTGTGCCACAGTGAAAACATTATCCAAAACTGGCTTCAGTTATGGTCAGGAAGTTTGGAAGAGTCTGCTTTTGTTTGTTTGTTTATACAACAAACTAATGGAAAATATATTTACTTAGTTCCAAAGCTCCCGTGATAAAAATCACAATATTACATACAAATTAATGCTTTGCTGTACTGAGACTGGAGTCCAGAAATCTATTTGAGAGTTGTAGAATTCACTGTTCATCACATGTATATCACATGCCCACATTATTCCTGGATATATTGCATAATATTCCATAGTGCACCTATTAGTCATATATTTATCTAAGCTCTTTTGGTACTGTACATACAATGTGAGTACCTCTGTTAAAAGGTGTATATGTTTATTTCTTATAATGTAGCATAATATAATGCCAGATTTATCTTAGCATTAATAACCAATCATATAAAAATTTAATCATGATTAAATTTTCCAGAGGTTTGAAGTTGGTCATTTAAGAAAATTATTGATATTGACACTTTATACACTGTTGATAGCCTGCTACTTTGGTAACTTTTTCTGGAAGGAAATTTATTCAACACACCTTGAGGTTCTATTTATTTAATTTAATTTAATTTTTTATTTTATTTTATGATTTTATTTATTTGACAGAGAGAGAGACAATAAGAGAGGGAACACAAGCAGGGGGAATGGGAGAAGGAGAAGTAGGCTTCCCGCCAAGCAGGGAGCCTGACATGGAGCTCGATCCCAGGACTCCGGGATCACGTCCTGAGCCGGAGGCAGATGCTTAACAACTGAGCCACCCAGGTGCCCTGAGGTTCTGTTTATACTTTTGAAAAAATAAATAAACTTATTCTGTTTTACTTCAAAGAAAATGTGGGTTCACACAAAGATTCTATAAATATTTATTTTTGTGTTAACTTTATTAGGAGAAGTTGGAAAAATACTTATAGCTAGTAGAACTCTTCCATTTTAATGCCATGTTGTCTAACCATTTAAAAACATGAGCCAAAAATTTTATGATTGTGGTATATTTCTCATAACAGAATGATAAGTAAAAAGGAAAGTAGAAGACAAATATGTGATGCATAGCATAAAGTATATAACTATAATAAGGTCTGATGCTGTAATATTATGCAGCCATCAAAAAGGATGAAATCCTGCCATTTGCAATGATGTGGATGGAACTGGAGAGGATTATGCTGAGCGAAATAAGTCAATCAGAGAAAGACAATTATCATATGATCTCTCTGATATGAGGAATCTTAGAGTCAGGGCAGGGGATCATGGGCATAGGGAGGGAAAAAAAGAAACTGGATGGGACTGGGGAGGGACAGAAACCATAAGAGACTCTTAATCTCAGGAAACAAACTGAGGGTTGCTGGGCGATGGAGGGAGGGATAAGGTGGCTGGGTTATGGAAAAATTAAAAATTATTAAAAATAAAAAATAAATAAAATCTCCATTATTTTTTTTTTAAGGTGAGTGTTGTATATGGTAGTAACATTAGTACCCATACAGGAAATAAGTCGACCACAATATTATCAGTATTACTAATGGTTGTCAGTGTACATTTGGATGTCAGGGGAATTTTAAATTTCCCATTTTTATTCTTACCTGATTTAAAATATTTCTTCTGTAATTACTTTTTCCTCATCAGAATACAAACAAAAGAGATTTAATTATGATTAAAAGAAATTAATTTCTCAGATAAAAATATTCTTACACATAATCTCTATGTATAATAACGCTTTACTTTATATCTTTAGTATTCTTATAACTTCCTGAACTTTTTCATATCCTTTTTTGTCCACAACTACAACTCTATGAATAGTATAGATCAACTCTTAGCCTGTATTACACATGAGGAAACTGCGCCAGAGACATGAAACAACTTCCAGAGTAGAACTATAAGTGAACCCAGATAGACATAGGCCCAGCTGAGTGCAAGATTCACTATGTCACTTTACTACTTATAAGCAAATTATAAACTTTCTTTACTCTTTATATAAAGGAAATGAAACAATCTTAATTCTTTCAGTTTTTATAAACAAATTACTGAATCGTGTGATTTTTTAGAAATGGCTTACTATTCATTCATTTTATTCACTCATTAATTCACTGAATCTTGATTACAACCCATTACCAAGTACTATACTCAGGGTTAATGATTCAAAAGATCTCCTTTATGCCTAGTCTGCCTTCACCAAATTCAGAATCCAGGAAAGGAAAAGTTGATTTAGAATAGAGATGATATTAGTACTAGGTTCAGAAGATACACTCAAAAAAATTATTAAACATATAAATACAGAGGATTAGGTCCATTTGCTTCTATAGTTAATCTCTACTTTGTACTATATATTTTAGAACACTCCACCCCAAATTATATATATGCTAATATTATGTACATTTTAATTCTGTGCTCTTTGAACACTCAACCATTAGGTATCATGATGTTAAGTATGTTACGCAGACAATATTTCTTTAGCTTTATTTACATGTTAACTGATTCTCTTGCACATTATTTTTTGATCCAAAACCTTTCTTCAGGGTCACATTCTCCATTTCAAACAATATCCTTAAAGTTTCCTATAGGTTGTCTTGGGGTGGGTGATGCTTTCACCTTTTGTTTATCTGCAATGGTCTTTATTTTTACTTCATTCATGAATAATAGTTTTGCTAGAAATACAGTTCGGAGATTTTGTTAGGCTTTCATTTTTGCTGTGGAGTAGATGACTGACACTGTGTATGTGAGGCAGGGCAGGGGATGTCCTTAAGGATGAGATATGTAAGGGTCGATTTCTTTTTATCATGACTAGATAGCGTACTTGTGACTTCATGCTTTTTATCAGTTTTGGAAATTTTTTTTCCTTTTTTTTCTTTTAAGACTTTATTTATTTGACAGAGAGAAACACAGCTATAGAGGGAACACAAGCAGGTTGAGTGAGAGAGGGAGAAACAGGCTTCCCACAAACAGGAAGCCCCGTGCTGGGCTCAGTCCCGGAACTCCCTGATCATGACCTGAGCTGAAGGCAGTCGCTTAGTTGCCACCCAGGCGCCTCAGTTTTGGAAATTTCTAAGCCATAATGTCTTCCTTATGGGTCTTTGCTAGGGATTAGTGCTTATGTATTAGACTTATAGCTTCCTACTGGGTCTTTGCTAGGGATTCCTCAAGCAAACATCCATGTTTCTTTCCCTTTACCATCGTCCATCTCTTGCTTCTCTGTTGTTCTGTCTTTGGTTCATAAACTCTCAAGCACCTATTTTTTATTTCTAAAATTGCATTTTTATTTTTACCAATGTGTATCTTTTTGCAGTATATCTACTGATGCCTTTCTCAGATGTGCTTCTTACTCTCATCTCCTGTAATGGGTTTTCAACAGTGGCTCCAGTTTTTGGTCTTGACTTTTTTCTTTGATCTCCCTGACTTATGAGATATTTCTCTTACTCCTGTGGGTAAACAAAGACAGCAAAAGTATTTTATATAGAATCTAGTAATGGAGTTGGAGTACCTAGTGAACTGGCCCCTTGATAGTTTATATTTCTCTTTAATTTTTTTTTTTAAGATTTTATTTATTTGACAGAGAGAAACACAGCCAGAGAGGGAACACCAGCAGGGGAAGTGAGAGAGGGAGAAGCAGGCTTCCTGCTGAGCAGGGAGCCCGATGTGGGACTCGATCTCGGGTCTCCGGGATCATGACCTGAGCCGAAGGCAGTTGCTTAACCAACTGAGCCACCCAGGCGCCCCCATAGTTTATATTTCTTGAGACATATGTCCTTACTATATTAATGCCATTTTGATGTCAGGATATAGTGAATAAACTTGCTTCTGAAACACTAATTGTTGCCTAATTTATGAAAACATTTTCTTTAGAATTTATTCTCTCCCATTTATTATTTTTTATATCCAAATGAAAACTGTTTACTCACATACTACTCAAATAATTATGTTGTTGCTGGTTTCTCTGTTCTAAATCCCAATATATTTTTGGAAATTAGTGCTTATGTATTAGACTATAGTTACATAAACTACAAAAAATTAGTCTTCACTAGTTCACATTTTTTTCAGTGATAATATGTAATGGGCTAGACCATTATGGGGAAAAAATTAAGATCTCAGAAAATCAAAAAAATGTTTGCTAGGACACATGTTGACATGAGACAGTGATTCTCACTTATCAGACCTATATTAATTGTTGGTCTACACTAATCTACTGTCCATTGTTTATTCTAATTTTTATATGTAAAAGTTAAAATTTATCTGTTTTGCAGATTATTGACTTTTTACTCTGTTGCATTAAAAAAGGATTGTGTGTGTGTTTCAGTGTAAAGGTTTATAAATTTCCTCATGTGACTTTGAATGCTTCATGTAAATTGCTACAGTTTTGACTGACTCAGTGGGATTTCAGCATTAAAATATTATTTTCAGCAAATAAACATAATAAAAGGAGATATGACAAAAGCCTCCTTACTTATGGTCAGGAAAAGACTTTAAAAATTATAATCGCGTACAGTACAACAAAACTGTCCAAAATAAAAATATTTCCTCTGGGAGAAAAATCTATCTCTCCATTCTCAAAACCCCCCTTTGTACTAAGAATTTCAGTAACATAAGAAAGGTGTTTGCTTTCTAGCTATAATGTACATAATAACTTTCTACTATAACAATAAATAAAATATACTAAATCTATTATTTTTATACTAGTACAGTGATATATAGGAAAATCGCAAAGTGGTCCAATGAAACTCTTTAAAATGATCTTTAAAAATTGAAGAATTAGGTAAATTTGCCATGTAGTTTTATCATAAAGAAAGGCTTTAAGTAGTTTCATTATTCAAATATGACCTTTCCACTTATATAAGCATTGGCATAAAACATGTTTGTCAAAGAAAAATGTTTTCATGTTAAGTCATATAAGAAATCATATAAATTAAAAAAAATTTAAGTATAGTCGACTCACAATGTTTCATTAGTTCTGGATATACAACATAGTGATTCAGTGTCTCTCTACATCACATATGCTCATTACAAATGTAGCTACCATCTGTAGCCATACAACACTATGACGATATCATTGACTATATTTCTTATGCTCTACTTTTATTCCCATGACTTCTTCATTCCATAACTGAAAGCCTTCCCATTCCCTTTCACCCACTTTGTCCCTCCCCCCACCTCTCTTCCCTCTGGCAACCACCAGTTCTCTATATTTATAGATCTGATTCTGCTTTTTGTTTGTTTATTCATTTAGGATATTTTAGATTCCACACATGAGTAAATCATATGTATTTGTCTTTCTCAGTCTGACTTGTTTCACTTAGCATAATACCCTCTAGGTCCATCCATGTTGTTACAAATGCATTGTTCACCTTTGTATGGCTGTATACTATTCCATTTATGGATATGTACCACAACTTTATTTGTCTATGGATGGACACTTAAGTTGTTTTTGTATATTGGCCATTATAAATAACGTTGCAATAAACATAGGGGTGTATGTATCTTTTTGAATTAGTGTTTTTGTTTTCTTTGGGTAAATACCCAATAGTGGAATTATTAGAACATATGGTAGTTCTATTTTTAATTTTTTGAGGAGCTTCCAAACTGTTTTCCACAGTGGTTGCACCATGTTACATTCCTACCAGCAGTGCATGAGGGGTTCCTTTTGATTCGCTTCCTTGCTAATACTTGTTATTTCTTGTCTCTTTGATTTTAATCATTTTGACAGGTGTAAGATGATAGCTCATTGTGATTTTGGTGGTGAGGGGTGCTCAGAGGAAGAGGGAGAGAGAATCTTAAGAGGGCCTCATGCTCAGTGTGGAGCCTGATGCGGGTCTTGATCTCATCATCCTGAAACCATGACCTAAGTCAAAACCAGGAGTCGGTCACTTACCTGACTGAGCCACTCAGGTGCCCCTCTCCTTGTAGTTCTGGTGTGCATCTTCCTGATGATTATGTTGAGCGTCATTTCATATGGCTGTTGGCCATCTATATGTCTTCTGTGGAGAAATGTCTACTGATGTCGCCGGGGACGCCAGCCTCGGCGGAGTTGTGGGTCCCGAGCCGCGGGTGAAATAATGACACGGACACAGAAATCTAATGCGAGCTGACAGACCCGAGGTCAGTCAGGAGAGATCTATGAAGCAGGCTCAGCCGCACGCTCTGGCTTTTTAGCTTTGGCTCTCTAGCTCTAGCTCTCTAGCTCTGGCTTTGGCCCTTTTGCTCTACTTCTCTCTCCTCTTCTGTCTCTCTACTCTCTGTCTGCTTCTCTTTCTGCTGCTTTCTTTGCTTCTTTGCTTCTGTCTCTCTTGCAGGCTCTCTCTTGTTGTTTGCAGGCTCTCTTGCTCTCTCCTCCAAAGTTCTCTCCTCTAAGGCTCTCTTGCTGCCTCCTCACAGGCCCTCTGCCTTTCTCTCTCAGTCTCTCTGTTTCTCTCCATTGTCTCTCTTGACTGTCAAGGGTCCCAGTCTTTTATTATTCCCAAGTGAGGAAGTTGGGTGGTGCAGTTAAATCTTTAACTGCTTTTGCACCCGCCCTAGAGACAGGATTAGTATTGTTACTGCAGGGAACAGAATGATTGCTTAAACTCACAGAAGTTGAGACCATTGAGGCACAGGGATAAAGAAATACAGATAAGAGATACAGAGATATGATTACCTGGAGGAGGACTGAATGGAACTATATGTCTTGAATAAGCACACAAAGGACATATTGCCCTGACCCACAGGGTATGTGGCTTTCCGGATTTTAGGCGGGGAAAGCCCAGAGGGGCTTTCATTCACATTCACAGGTACCTCCAAAGTTTTCCGGTGGCTTGGGCATGGCGGGAGCGGTGGATCAAGCACCGTCCCCCCGCCAGTCTACTCAAGTCCTCTGCCTGTTTTTCAATCAGATTGTCTGATTTTTTTTTTTTTGGTGTTGTTATATTATTCTTTTATGTTTTGGATGTTAACCCCTTAAAGCTGGGTGTACAGGGGACAATTGAGTGAAACAATGGACTTTACTAGGTCAGAGAAGATACTGCACATGTTTCAAGTTTGAAAACTAGGAAGCAATTAGAGGAAATGTAGTGTGTGTGTACATATGCAAATGTGTGTATATATATGTGTATGTGAGTGTCTGTGTGTATATATACATACATATTCACCCAATGGAATGGTATTTAGCCCTAAAGAAGAAGGAAATTCAGCAATATGCAACAATCTGGACAGACATTATGCTAAGTGAAATAAACCAGTCCCAGAAAGACAAATATTACATGTTTCTCATATATGAGGTATCTGAAATAGTCAAATTCATAAAATCAAAGACTGGTGTGGTGGTTATGAAAGAAGGAAAGAAATGGTGAATTACTAATCAATGGGCATAAAGTTTCAGTTAAACAAGGTGGGTAACCTCTAGAGATCTACTATCCAACATTGTACTAAGAGTCAACAATACTATATTATACACTTAAATTTAAGAGAGTAGATCTTGTGTTATGCTCTTACTATGATAAAATAAGTTAAAAAAAGAAAAGCAGCAATGAGGTATAAATTTTTGCCAGAACTGACTATATAAAAATAAGTTAACTGAGAACTTCATAAAAGTCTTTTTACCATGTCATTTCTTAATATATTTATCTCCTGTCCACTTGAGTGGACTATAGCCACCCATTCTGTCTAGACATTGTCATTACTTAACATTTTACCAGCTCAGAAAGCTTATCCTCTCAGCTTCTATTCCCTGACCACTCCAGCTGTATCTCATGCTACAAAGACACATGTTCTTAGAATCATTCCCATCCTTTTGATTTAGGCCATTTCTTGATTGAAATTATGTTTTTTATGTTGCTCATTTCAATCTTGATGATATTTACCAACATAAACCAACTGTATCCTTTGTCACAGAATAGAGGTGGTGTGGTCTGACAAAAAGAGGTTATAACCGAGAGGCAGGAGTTGAGATATCTAGTCTTCCTTTGTAATGCCAAAAATAGCTCTGCTCAATAGAAATATAAAGTAAGCCATACAAAAAATTTAAAGTTTTCTAGCAATCACATTTAAAAAGCAACAAACAAATTGAATTGGATTTTTGTGGTCTATGTTACATAATATATCCAAAACATTATTATATTGTTTTATTATATTATGCTGCATATTTTATGCTTACAGTAAATCTTAGTGTGAATTACACATATTTCAAGTGCTCAGTGGTCAGGTGTGGCTGGTGGCTATCATATTGGGCAGTGTACCTCTAGAGGCACTTGGTGTATGCGGGCTTGTCTTCTCATCTATAAAATAATAGAATTCTGTTTGGCAGTAAGTTTCACCAACCCAAAATAACCGTGGTTGTTGAAAGGCAGAAATTTATTTCTCTTTTTAAATGCTTCGGTATATGAGGTTAAATGTTAGTAACTTGTCTCAGCCCCAAAACTCCTCAGGGACCGAGGTCCCTTATAGCTTACAGTTCTTCGAGCTCCATAGTGTGACCTTTGGCACCATGGTCTAAAACAGCAGTAGCTAAGTTCTGGGGGGAGGATAGGGAAAGGAAAGTGTAAGAACAGGCCAAAGGTGAACGGCATCTTTCAAGGAATGTTCAAGGAAACTGCTGCTTTTCACTTCCCACTTACATCCCACTGACTAGAACTTAGTTTCAGAAAATCTGTCCTTTTGTAGTTAACTAGTTGGTCAGCTATAATTATGAAAGAAAGGAAGACATGTATTTGAATAAATAGCGACCCTTATGTTAGACTTTGTCTGAGGTCCCACCCATGGACTCAGGTAATTGCGGGATTTAACCCCCAGTAGAGATGCCCTTGGAAGAGACTGAGAGAATCCAAGATGTCTCAACAACTTAATATGTTGCTTCCTCCAGAAAAACTCATATTTTTTTTTAAAGAGTTTCTTTCTTTTTTTTTTTTTAAAGATTTTATTTATTTGACAGTGAGAAACACAGCTAGAGAGGGAACGCAAGCAGGGGGAGTGAGAGAGGGAGAAGCAGGCTTCCTGCCGAGCAGGGAGCCCAATGTGGGACTCAATCCCGGTTCTCCGGGATCATGACCTGAGCCGAAGGCAGTCGCCCAACTAACTGAGCCACCCAGGTGCCCAAGAAAGCTTTTTATCTTTGTAGGTGTTTACCTCTCTGCCTTCCTCCTGCTTCCAGTCCTTCTGTCCGTAGGCCCCTTCGTTCTTTGCCCAAAGAAATGAATCTATTATCCTTTTTGGAATAATAGTATTTATATATTTTTTTCATTTTCTAAGGAAGGACCAGAATAATTTTTGGAAAAAGATAAAACAATATTTATCATTTCCTTACTCAAAATACTAGAAGATAGTCTCAATCAGAAGATCTGTCTGGGACGACAACAGGGGCCTCTTTTTCACTGTGGCCTGGAGGTGATAGCACTGTGTAGGAAGGCAACTTGGAAAGAGAGACTTAATGAGGAAGTACATTACCTGGGTGCCATTTTCTTCTGCTGCTACTTCATGCTTGGACATGAGTTTAATTAAAAGTGTTTTGGAGAATATCGTCTTTCATTCATTTCAGTTAGAATTGATGAGAAAACAGTACAAATGCTCAGAGGCAGATTTTTTGCCATGCATGTCTTTTTTCCCATCTTCTGTCCTCTGTTTATATAGATCATTCACATAAATTAAGTTATAGTTCAATCCGCAAATATATCTTACTCGAATAAGATTTATTGTTTATATCCTAGAAGCAACAAGAATAGACTTTGAGTGGTAGGACAACAGGTCAGAGTCTTCTTAGTACAAATGAACAGTTAAGAAAAGCAATAGTATCCAGAAATGGGAGGGACTAAACATACTAGACGTTGGGAACTGGCTAGAGGGATCACCCTATTGACTTTCTGAGAAAAGTTAAAGGTTATAGAAATGTACAGTTGAACATTTTAGCATATAAATTATCACCATGTAACAAATATATAAATGTACTCACATACTAACATTTTAGGGACCAGAGAAACTGAATCTCTGCCGAATGCTCATTTTCATTCTAATGTTCAAGAAAGTAGATAATGTCTGTTCTAACACACAGAGCTCTCCTCAAAAGACACAATGATGCTGGGGTTTGTTTTTGTTTTTGTTTTACAGAGAGGGAGGAAAGCTGCAACTATATACACTTAAATTTTAGTGAGACTTAAGAGTAAAATCATTTACCCAATAGTGATTTAGATTGTAAACACGATGACAATGGAAAATGTCCTACACAGTTCTTATATGCTGAGTTTCTCACTCCAGATCCTACTTTTATTAATGAGATACTTTACTGTGTAATTTTTCTGTAATTTCTAAAATCACTTAGTGTTGTTCAGTAGTCATTTTCAGGCTGCTGGAATTTTTTGCCCTCTCCATTCATAAGATTTCTTACTCTATTCTAGATTTTAATAAGTTTTTTCTGTGTGTGGTTATTTTTTTTTTTAAGATTTTATTTATTTGACAGAGAGAAACACAGCCAGAGAGGGAACACAAGCAGGGGGAGTGAGAGAGGGAGAAGCAGGCTTCCTGCTGAGCAGGGAGCCGGATGTGGGACTTGATCCCGGGTCTCTGGAATCATGACCTGAGCTGAAGGCAGTCGCTTAACCAACTGAGCCCCCCCAGCACCCCGTGTGTGTGGTTATTAATAAAATAAAAGAATTAATAAAATAAAAGAATTCTAGGGTACCTGGGTGGCTCAGTCATTGGGCATCTGCCTTTGGCTCAGGTCTTGATCCCAGGATCCTGGGATCCAATGCTCCATCAGGTTCCCTGCTCAGTTGGAAGCCTGCTTCTCCCTCTCCCATTACTCCTGTTTGCATTCCCTCTCTCACTCTCTGTCAGGTAAATAAAATCTTTAAAAAATAATAATAGTAATTAATTAAAAGAATTCTAGAAAGCCACCAGTTTCAGAGGGGTATCTTCAAGTGGTATTCAGTCATACACATTGGATTAAGTATAATTGGAATTCAAAGTAAAGTTCTTATGATTATGAGTCAAACAAGGCAAGGCAAAGCTGATTATTGAATGCCGTACATATTCAATGGGTTTGTTTAATGCTGTATTGATTTGTTATGTGCTTTATGTAGCTGAAGTCTTTCATTGGTCTTCTTTTAAATATGCTTACTTTTTAATAAAGACAACATATGCTATTTATCAGAGGTTCATATTTTATCTCACTTGCTTCAAATCTCTGAACGAAACATAACAAATGGCTCACATGCCTCAGATTCCATTTGCCTCCTCTTCCCCCAGGTGATAACCAATATACAAGGTCCTAAAGTTTTAGAAACTTCATTTTTCTTCCTTCTGTGTTGATTTTCTTCCAAGAAGTGGAGAAAATAGAGAAAAGCACATTTTTATTAGAATTATTTTCACAAGATAGAATCTTAGAAGCAAAAGTATGTGGTCAAAGTTTATAAAGTGTTTTAAGCTCTTAATTTTTATTATCAAATTACTTTTCAGAAAAAAATTAAGTTCTCTTTCTAATAAAGGATTCTTTTATTTTTTATACTTTATAAAGAATTTTCCTGATTATCTTGCTAAACACTTGTTAAAATGAGGAAATTGTTCATATGTGCTGTTTGTTCTCACAAATATCATGACTAACAACACATTACCTAAGGTAAATAAATACAGTTTGAAAAAAAATCTGGAACTTCACATACCCAAAGTATATAGGAGTATAAAGTATTTACAAACATTGTTTCAAATATGATTTTAAAGATAATGTTTGAAAGCAGCATCCGTTTCTCTTCTTATTTTAAGTTGATAGAGAAAATGTGAGCATTTTGTTCAAAGCATTTATTTATTTTTTTCAGACAGAAGGAAATTATAAAAGCAGGACCAAGATAGGCCATGGTTGGTAGTAAGCTACATTATCAGTTTATCACAGGACATATCACTTTGTTGCTGATAAATCTGATTTCAAGTTCCTTAAGTTTTGTCAAAATATTATAAAAATGTAGACATAACAAAGATAAGTGAATAGGCTATTTTTCTATTTGGTGGCTAATATATAATTTGTGCATTCAAAATGAATACATCTAATAAACAATTTTTGTTATAATCAAATAACCAGAATGAATTTGTATATCCTTCTATAATTTCTGAAGATATTTTTATTTCCTAAAGACTGTGAATCTTAATGAAATCTATTCTTTGATATTTGAGTTATTATATAGAAGTTGTTTAAAATACTCATTTCAGAATCCAGTCTAAGCCTCTCTACTTCTTATATGAACTTCTCTTTATTAAAGATGATATTCAATTTCAAATTTGGCCATGTCCAAAGGTTTTAGGAATAAGACCTAGTCTGAATTTGACAAAATATAATGGAATTTATGTACCCACAGCTCCTGACACTTAATTTAAATAAATTTTGGAGATTAGGTTTCTCAAATATCTTTTTTTTTTTTTTAAAGATTTTATTTATTTGACACTGAGAAGCACAGTTAGAGAGGGAACACAAGCAGGGGGAGTGAGAAAGGGAGAAGCAGGCTTCCTGCTGAGCAGGGAGACTGATGTGGGACTCGATCCTGGGGTCTCCAGGATCATGACCTGAGCCACCCAGGCGCCTCTCAAATATCTTTTGAATATAATCTGAAGATGGCATCATTTACTGAATCATTTTTCTTGTCTTTAAGAAAATGGAGTTTAAGTTAAAGTTTGTACCTTAGATTTTTTTACTCTGTCAAAAAGCATATCCCTATGTTTTGGATTAAGAAGATGACCTATATGCATACTTCCATGAAGCTGCTTTTGGAAGAACAATGCTCCTGTGTCTTTCTTTTGGAAACCAGCTGCTAGAATAGTCATATAGTGTCCTTAAATGGACCAGTGCTTTCAGGCTGTGCCTCCTCCCATCTCAGGACATTAATCCACCAACCAGACTGCTGAACAATTGGCTGTATGCCTCAGCATCTCAACTCAGTGGTTTCTCAAAACCATTCTCTACCTCAAGCCAGGGTAGAGGAACAAATCTGATCATTTTACTCATATATATTTTGTTTGATTTTGTTTTTGGCTTTTTTGTTTTGTTTTGTTTTGGTTTGGTTTGGTTTTTGTTTTTCCCTTTCTGCATGGTGTCTCCATTTTCTGAGGATAAGTAAACATGGCCTTATGGAGCATGTGCATTTTGATCTCTACCAGCTCTCAGCTTTGCCTCTGGGCACTGCCTGTTCTGAATTCTATACTCAACAAATCACTCCTTTCATGTCTCTTAAACACACCTCTGCATCGATTACTCCTATCTTGAGCTCTTGTTGCTCTCCAAGCCAATAATACTTACCTTTCCCAACCTTGTCTTTTTCTGGATAATTCCTGCTTTTCTTCAGGTTTAAGCTTTATAGTGCTCTATCTACCCAGATAGAAAATATCTCCAGCTCTAGAAAAGCAACACGTAAAATTTTTTTTTTTTTTAAAGATTTTATTTATTTGACACAGAGAAACACAGCCAGAGAGGGAACACAAGCAGGGAGAGTGAGAGAGGCAGAAGCAGGCTTCCTGCCGGGCAGGTAGCCTGATATGGGACTCCATCCCGGATCTCCGAGATCATGACCTGAGCCGAAGGCAGTAACTTAACCAACTGAGCCACCCAGGCGCCCCACAACATGTAAATTCTATATGAAATTAAGTATGCCTGTTTCCCACATAAGACGGTCACCTCCATGAAATCAAGATTCAAAACTATTTTGCTCTCTCCAATATTCTGTGGCTAATACAACACTAGGTACAAAAATAGTTTTCATGAATGAGAAATCAGATAAATGATTCATAAGTTGACTTATTTTTTGAAAAAGAAATACCAGGTTCATAAAAAGTTACTTTATATATGTAGTTGGAAATCCTAATAAGACCCTTATAACTTTTGAAGTCATGATAATGTCAGAAGTTCTTGGCTAGAAATCAACTTTGTGCTTGTTATTAAAAGGAAACTTACAAACAAGCTAATCATGTAGAAAAATTAGTGTGCAACTAGTTAATGTAATTAAAAAAATCCAAATACTTAAATTAACATTAGCTACACAGTTGGTTTTAAGAATGGAAAACAAGGGGCACCTGGGTGGTTCACTTCTTAAGTGGCTGCCTTCAGCTCAGGTCATGATCCCAGAGGTCCGGGTTCTAGCCTGGCATCTGGCTCCCTGCTCAGCGGGAAGCCTGCTTCTCCCCCTCCCCACTCCCTCTACTTGTGTTCCCTCTCTAGCTGTGTTTCTGTCAAATAAATAAAAATCTTAAAAAAAAAAGAATAGAAAACAAACCTTAATTTTATGGTTTGATTTGTACTCCTAGTTGACACTTTTTATTTGCAATAGTAGTGATGTATTTTTCCATGCCCAAATTATACCCTATTGCAGAACAGATAGATAAATCTATCTATAACTGTTCTATAGAATATTGTATATTCTGTATAAATATGCCTATTCTGTGTTTCTGTTATAGAATGGACAATGTATCATACCTTATCTATTATTGTCACATACTGTTGTTTCTTTCATAAATTTTGAAGAGTTGGTCTTTTCTCCTTTTCTCCTTTGGGACCTGGAACACTGATATTATTTAGTGACTTTGTGAAGGGCAGAGCTAATGATACAGATTTCCCTGAAATTCTATTCTATGGCTGTGAAAATCTGGCTTTAGAAATTTCACAGGGAGGCAGCTATTTCCTTGCATCTCACTAACACAAAAACGTTATATACAACACAAGATTTTTTTCTCAAGTGAGTTGGGGATTTACAGACTTGGGTTTAAATCCTCTTACTGAACAAGGGCAAATTATATCTGTCAAAGCCACAATTTTTATTCCTCAAAGAGGTTTATAATAAAAACTATGTTGCAATTGACTGTGAAAATAGGAAATGGTGATAGTGCTTGGAACATAGTAGATATTGGGTAAACAGTAACGATTTTTAAAATGTTAACTGTCAAATGTTGCTTTTTCTTCATTTATCTTATAGCTGATAATTGGGTGTGTACTTCGGATATTTTGGATGCAATAGCATAAATGGAAGAATATGTCAAAGATCTAGCATCTTTAACCTGTCCAAATTGTAGAATATTTACTAAATAAATACATTAGTAACTGGAGACATTGAGGTACAAAATGCTATGGAGCTGGAAGTCAGCATAGCAGTAGCAGGTAAAGGTGGGCTGACAAGTTAGGACAGGAGAAGTGGAAGATCCATTTGTATTCATTTTCTACTGCTGCTATGACAAATTACCACAATTTAAGTGGCCTAAAGCAATGCAAATTTATTAGAGTTCTGTAGGTCAGAAATCTGAGCCAGTCTCACCTGGCTAAGATCAAAGTGTGGGTAGGACTGTGTTCTTATTTGGAGGCTAGGGGGAGAAGCTGTTTCCTTGCCTTTCCTTGCTTCTGGCAGCCCTGTCCCTCCATCTTGAAAACTGCCCTCATCTCTTTGTCTGTCTTCAGCTGGGAAAAATTCTTTGCTTTTAAGGATTTATGTGATTATATTAGGCCACCTAGGTAATCTAGGAAACTCCCCATTTCAGAGTCTATAATCTGAATCACATCTCCACAATCCCTTTTTCCATATAAGGTAGTGTATTTACAGGTTCCACAGATTAGGATGTGGACACTTTTGGCAGTAGGGACTTTGTAAATGTATTGGGAACAATCAAAATGGAGAGTATTAAACTTTTTCCAGAATCCAAATAAAACCTCTATCAACAGTATGTGATGTTTATGATTTACATCAATTTCGTTTGTCTAAGGGCACCTGGGTGGCTCAGTTGTTAAGCGCCTGTCTTCAGCTCAGGTCATGATCCCGAAATCCTGGGATCAAGTCCTGCATTGGGCTCCCTGCTCTGCGGGAAGCCTGTTTCTCCCTCTCTCACTCCCCCTGCTCGTGTTCCCTCTCTAGCTGTGTTTCTCTCTGTCAAATAAATAAAATATTAAAAAAAAAAAAGTGGGCTCTTCTAGAGCCTCATGGAACAGTCATTTCACTGCTACTTTCTATAACTGAAGAATTATTTTATAATTCAGAATTAATTTTAATTAATACAGTCTTTCCTTTACCCAACTCAGAACTAATGAGCTCTTAAGTTTGGAATTTTATTTTGAAAATGTTTTTCCTCAAAATTTGGTATTCTAATTTAGCCATTTTGTCACCAAGTTGCATTTTGAACCAGAAACACATGAACCCAGTCTTTATAGCTTCATAAATGTAAGGATACTACTCCTTTGGAGGAAAAAAAAATGCTAACATGTTGTCTTATAATAAACTGGACATAGAATGATAGGAAGAAAAGGCGAGATATTTGCCTAGAATCTCTCGTGAACTAATTTTAGTCACTCTTACTTCATTTCTTGTTCACTTGTGGTTGATTAGCAGCTGTTGTCGCAGTTGGCTCTCTTCCAGCTTTGTCTGGTGGGTCTTGGGGGGAGACTTTAATGGTGATTAATGTTTACTGTGCTCCTAGAGTGGGTCGTATATCCCCCTTAATTCTTACATGACTCTCATGTAGCAAGTCTTTTATTCCTCCTTAAAAATGGAAGCAACACTTGGGGAAAGGGGTTCACCCAATATCTGAAGATAGAAGTAAGGTAGCCGGCGTTCAGCTCCTGTCTGCAAGGTTCCAAAGCCTCAGCCTTCCTGATAAATTACAGCATTTCATGATCTCAGAACATAACGCTTCTTAATATTGTCTATGATGCCAAATCGAGTTTTCTGGAACCTCTATTAATTTTTAAGTGAATATATGTAGATACCTAAAATTGAAGTTTTGAGAATCCTGTATTAAACTTTGAATAGTGTTCTGCAGGTTTCATCTACTGCTTTCTAAGTTTATGCAAGTTAATTCAGTCTTTTGCTGATTACACATTAAAGATACACATTCATTAAGTCAAAGCTGATAAAGTAAGGAAATTGAAACTTGGCACTGTTGGATAGCAGAATAGATGGATCAGAAGAGACAGAAATTATAAAACAAAGAGGACACTATGAAATAATAGGGAAATTGAGAATAATATATTAAATTGATGAATGATGTTTTGTTTTTGTGTCTTTCACACAAATACATTATATATATAACATGTAAACATATATAGGTATATAAATAATCATAGCAATCACTTTCCAGATGTACCATAGATAAATGCAAAAAAAAAGTCATAAGTAGAAGAAAATATTAGGATTCTGGGAGGATTTTTTTTTTTGAGAATTTTTAATCATAAAAATACTATGGGGGGACGCCTGGGTGGCTCAGTTGGTTAAGCGACTGCCTTCGGCTCAGGTCATGATCCTGGAGACCCGGGATCGAGTCCCACATCGTGCTCCCTGCTCGGCGGGAAGCCTGCTTCTCCCTCTCTCACTCCCCCTGCTTGTGTTCCCTCTCTCGCTGTGTTTCTCGCTGTCAAATAAATAAAATCTTTATAAAAAAAAAATACTATGGGTAACAAAAAAAGGATGGTTTTGACCACATAAATAGTTCTGGATTAAATCAGATACAAACCTATTTCTTATCAGTTGTAAAATAGAGTTTGTGTGTGTGCAAACTTAAGAATTATATTTAAAAATTTTAGCCCAATAGGGCACCTGCGTTGTTCAGTGGGTTAAAGCCTCTGCCTTGGGCTCAGGGCATGATCTCCGGGTCCTGGGATCAAGGCCAGCTTCGGGCTCTCTGCTCCTTGGGGAGCCTGCTTCCTCCGCTCTCTGCCTGCCTCTCTGCCTACTTGTGATCTCTCTGTGTCAAATAAATAAATAAAATCTTAAAAAAAAAAATTTAGCCCGGTGTTACTTTGGTTACAAACAGTGCTTTGAAATCTAGGGTTCTAGAAAGTCAGTGGGAATGAAGTGTGGACTTTCAAAAATTCACTCCAATAAAAGCAATTATAACACTGGAAAATATTATCAGACTCCCAATTTTCAGAACTTTGAACATTAATCCATGGTTTTAAAAAGCCATAGTGTTTATTCAAGAAAAATGAGGGGACTTCAGAGAGAAGGAGTTTTGTGGTAGCTTAAATACCCTATTTCCATCGCCCCCCTCCCAAGCGCCACAGTAACCTTAAAAACCATCCGACACAAGTCACAATCCCTGTGAAAACTAGCAGCATCACAACCACTGAAGTGGGCAGAAAGGGTTCATAACTTAGTACATACATATCCCCAGAAAACTGTGATTATCTGACCTATCTGTACTCACACTTTTCCTTTTTTGACCTCAGAACTTGCTCTGTGCAAGCAGTTTTACCCCTGGCATGTCTGTGAAACTATCAGAGACAGTTGTTTAACCTGATATGTCCCTGAGGTAGTGATGGCAGTTGGGACAAGAAGTTGACTAAAAAAACCTTAAGTGTTAGGCATTGAGTTATCCTTTAGGGACTTTGGAAAGTTCCCACACATTCCTATGAATTCAGAGGACCACATTCATATTCAGAGCTGTGCGCATGTCCAGAAAGACCTGAGAATGCCCTAAACTCTCACCCCTGCCTGGCCTTGAACTCTTTACAACCAGGAAATGAAAGTTAAGGCAGAACTTCATGCTGTTTGCGGGAGCATTGAGTTAAATATAATTATCAACACAGAGAGATAAATACTATATATATAATCAAACTATCAAAAGCTAAAACCAAAGAAAGAATCAAGCAAGCAGCAAGAGAGAACCACTCCTTACATACAAGGGTCTTCATTAATGTTAACTATAGTAATCAAAATACTGTGGTACTGGCATAGAATGGACATACAGGTCAGTGGAATCGAATTGAGAGTCCACAAATAAACACATTTATGGTCAATTCATTTTCTCCAGGTATACCAAAACTATTCAATGGGGAATGAATTTTTTTCAACAAGTGATGTCAGGATAACTGGATAACCATATGCAAAAAAATTAAGTTAAATAATATTCCTGTGTGTGTGTGTGTGTGTGTGTGTGTGTGTGTGTGTGTGTATCTATCTCACATCTTGATCCATTTAACCATTAATGGAAACTTAGGCTGTTTCTGTAGCTTGAATATTGCGAATAATACTGCAGTAAACATGAGAATGCAAATATCTCCTCAAGATCCTGTTTTCCTTTCCTTTGGATATATACCCAGAAGTAGGATATCTATGTATAGATAGATACATAGGATCCAATTCAATAAAGCTGAAATTTAAAAAAAACAAAAAAAGAATTAAGTAGAACCCTGACTCCTATCAGGCATACACGTTAACTAAAAAAGTATCCAATAGCCAAATGTATAGCTAATACTATGAAAATCGTAAAATATTATCATAAATTCGTCTGACCTTGGATTAGACATACATTTCTTAGATATGACACGGAAAATATAAGTGACAGAAGATAAAATAGGTAAATCAAATTGGACCAAAATAAAAAAAAAAATTAAGCTGCAATGGGACATAATCAAGAAACTGAAAAGACAATACATGGAATGAGAGAAAATAGTTTCTAATTAAATATCTGATGAGGAATTTGCATCCAGAATATATTAAAACACTATGACTCAACAATAAAAAGAAATTTAATCGGATGAAAAATGGGAAAAAAATTTGAATAGTTGTTTATCCAAGAAGATATACCAGTGCTCAAACCCATGAAAAGGTGTTTGATATCAGTAGTCATTAGGGGAGTGCAGACCAAAACAATGAGATACAATTCCATGTGCATGAGGTTGACAATCATCAAAAAGATGGATGATAACTGTATTGGTGAGGAGTGGAGTGACTGGAACCCTATACATTGCTGGTGTGAACATAAAATGCCATAGCCACTTTGGAAAACAATTCAGCAGTCCCTCTGTTAATAGATTTATGTTAATATGTTAATAGATTTACTATAGGATGAAGCAATTCTACTCCTGGGAATATACCCAAGAGAATTGAAAGCTCATGTTCACACAGAAACTTGTACATGGATATTCATAGCATTATTTACAATGATGAAAATTGGAACAACATAGATATACATTATTTTATTAATGGATACAGAAATTGTGGTATAGCCATAGAATGGAATATTATTCATTCATATAATAATGGAGTATTGATACGTAACACAACATGGCTAAACCTTGAAAACATGTTACGTGAAAGAGGGCCAACACATAAGGCCACATATTTTGTGATTCCATTTATATGAAATATCCAGAATAGGTACATCCATAGAGACAGAAAATAGATTAGCGATTTCTAGGAGCTGGAGTTAGGAGTGTATGTGGAGTGAATGACTACAAATGGGCATGGCATTTCTTTTGTGATGCTAAAAATGTTTTGGAATTAGATCACAATGAGGGCTACATAGTTTTGAAAATATACTAAAAATGACTTGTAAATTTTAAAAGGGTGAATTCATGTTATGTTAAGTATATCTTCATAATAATCTGATTATTAGCTTGATTTCACATGTACTCGATATTTTTTTTTGCATATTCTGATGGCTAGGATTAAAATCTTGTTGCACAGATTTTTTTTTCAATTAAAAAATAAGGTATTTTAAGACATGACTATGGCTGCTATGGTAAAAAAAAGTTCTAAAACTATTAGTATAGCCTATATATATGCATTTTACATTTATATATGTTTTGAGAGGATCATGACTGATTACTGATTCTTAATTTCCTGCTTCACTTTCTTCAAGATAATCAGTCACCTTACAGTAACTTGAAGCCACTCTGAACTTAAAATTATGTGACTTGATTTTATTTATCCTTCTTTTATTGGCTAACTTCAAAAACGCTTGGAGGTATCTCTATATTTTTTTAAAAGCCTAAGAGGAAAAAAAAAAAAAAAAAAGCTGAGGGCACCTGGGTGGTTCAGTCAGTAAAGTATCAAAGTATCTGCCTTTGGTTCAGGTCATGATCCCAGGGTCTGGGATCAGGCCCCATATCGGGCTCTCTGCTTAGCAGAGTGCTGGCTTCTCCCTCTTCTTCTGCTACTTCCCCAGCTTGTGCTTGCTCTCTCTCTGTTAAATAAATAAATAAAATCTTGAAAAAAAATTTAAAGAAAAAAGGATAAAAAAAGAAATATAGTTAGAAATACAGTTGTGTCTGTGTAAGTGCAATAAGCTAGTTCTTACTCTTCTTCATTGTGTGTGTGTGTGTGTGTGTACATGAGCAAGTGGGGATATGTACTTTTCTTAAGTTGAAAATTGACATTAGAAGGAATAAGAACATATTTTCTGTACAAGTGAAGAAAAAGTCCATTTATTCCCATGCTGGCTATTTATGGATATGTCTGATGTGTGACTCCAGAAATCCATGAGGCAGAGTTGTGTCCATAACCTGGTTCCTTTGATGTTCACTTCCTATGAGCCATTTCTTGGTGTTAATATCAGTAAGAGAAAAACTTGGAGAAAGCCTGTGCTTTTATTGAAAATTATATGCTGTTTATCATGTTTCATGTTAGGTAGCTACTGACATTTTTTCAAAGGCTGGGCTTTTTAACTTTTTTAATTTCACAAAGTATATGAGCTGTGTCAATTTTTGAGCTAAAAATGCTAATGATGAGGATATCGGAATTAGTGAATTGGATTTGTTTCCCCACCATAGAAAATAAGTTTTTAAACAGTAATGCTATCTATTTGAGATACCCTGTATGAATTTGCCTGTTTAATCGAAGATATAGTATTAGTTTATTATTTATTGGATAGAAACTCTAGCAAGATATTCAGTGCCTGAAGCGGAGATTTACTTTTAAAGAAGAAAATTACATTTTCTTTGATTGGTTCATGTTCTACTAAATGCTTAGAATATTAAAGCCCCTAAGTTGGAATTTTAAAATGCTGTTAGGATAAAAGTGATTTATATGTGCAGTAACAATATAATAGAAGAATAAACTATTCATGTTTTACACCCAGCAGGCATGCAGATATAATTAAATAAAAAATACTTCATAATATAACATACTGTTCTTGATCAAGTGAAGATCTATTTTCATGATTTTTAATCAGACAATTTCTTTGTCTTTTATCATCTGTGAAAATCGCTATCCTCCCAGTATTTTCCCTGTATGTGAGGGAGTATGGAGGAAGCCCAATACCCATAGAATAGGCCTCCATGTCTCCTCTGAAAGGGATCTGGGCTCTAAACATGCCCTTTTCCTTCCTCCGCACCTTGCTATCACTATCTGCCGCAAGACCTGCAGAATAGCTTTTTTCCTTTTTGATGCCAGTTAGTACCCCGATTCCACAGCCCTGTTTATTTTTCACTCACTACTTAAATTCCCTATGATTTCACATTTTCCCATTCTACCCCTATCTCCCACTCATTTCTAACTTCTGAATTCCTTTCCCAGGGACCTCTTGCACTTATTTCCCATTGTCAACAGTATTTTTTATATATTCAAGTGTTTCTCTGAAAACTTGTTTTACTTTTTAGTCATGATTTAGAAATGTAGCTATTCTCTGAGGTCATTCAAAGAGGCTGTCGGTCCTATACCTCTCTAGTCCCTGAGCTTGGAGATGATGTAAGGGTCCTCTCTGCTGTTCTGTGGCACTTTTAAAGTAATTTCTGTTGATATCTTGAAATCACATGTATTCATACCAGCGACCAGTCCTTTATCAGTTATTTATCCATGCTCCTCATTTCTTGAAGATTTTGGCACCTTCTTATTGTCAGTCTCTCTTAACCTGTCCCATCTCTAACCTTAGTGATTTTGGGATTTGGGGATCCAAAAGAGACTCTTCTAACACACTGTCCTCTCAATTTCTCAGACTCATTTCCTCCAAGACCTTGTGTTGTGCTATAGCCAACCACTTTATTCCAGTAATTCATCAACCTTGACTTCGAGCATCTTCCTCTCTGACCTACAATTTTTCTCTCTATCTCGCTTGTTCTGGTATCTCAACTCTGTAAGTTCTTTGACACTCAGGGACCTCATAGTCTTTCAAAAATGTTCACTCTTGTCCTCATTCATCTCTTTCCTCCTTGCCAAGGTTATTTTCTGTGGTCTAAGGTTTTATACTTACACTCCCCTCTCTTTTACTGCTTTCTCTCTTACACACCCCCTTGGAAAAAATAAAAATGGAAGCCCTTGTTAAATACATTTATTTTGCTGTTTATCTAGTTGAATGTGACTGGGAGAAACAAAATCCAGTGAATTTTATCCCAATTAATTTATGATTAGTAATAGCAGGTAAGCAATTTATGCTGAACAAAAATCAATTATTTCTCTAGTTCATTTTTAACCCCATTTTATTTTTTGTGTGTTCTACTTCATGTTTTCCTCTCTTATCCAGAGCTCCATGCCTCTTCTTCAGTCTCAGCTGGTAATCTTGCTTCTTATGAAGCCATCAGTAGACAATTTCTGCTAGCACTCACTAGTATTATCTACATACGTAGTAGGATCTGTTTCTTTGTTCTTTGACATTATTTCTGTTAAATAGATGAGATAATCTATCCCCACATGGTAGTCATTAATACTGTTTTCCCAGGATTCAATTATTTCTTACTCTGCACACATGATAACAACATTGATGATCCCTTAAGGTTTGGTTGGTCCATGAGTTTATTCTGGCCAATGAACCAAGAAAGAAAATGATATGTGTCACTTCTAGACCAGGCTGCTTTATAGCAAGCAAACTCAGAGACTCTTAGAGATCACTTTCCTTGTGATTTGGAGGTAATGGCTTGGTAATGGTTGTTCTTGGTAATGGCTGTTCTATGACTATAGTCATCAAAAAGACAGAACCTCTAACCAACTGGTATTGAACATACAGCATAAACAAGAAATAAACTTTTTTTCATTTTAACCACTGGAATTTTGGGGTTGTTTGAAGTATAACCTATGCTGAACTGATATGCCATGATTTTTTAAAATATTTTATTTATTCCTGAGAGACAGTGAGAGAGAGAAAAAGAGAGGCAGAGGGAGAAGCAGGCTCCCCACTGAACAGGGAGCCCAATGTGGGACTCAATTCCAGGATCCCAAGATCATGACCTGAGCCGAAAGCAGATGCATAACCGTATGAGCCACACAGGCACCTTGCCATGATTTTTTCTAATGGGACACACCACATGTTTTAGATCCCATTCTGTTACCCTCAAGAACATTGGTAATGTTCTCCATTGGTACCTTGCATTATCTTTTTACCTTTCCTTTCTGGTTGATTATTCCTGTAACACTTGTATTTTATGTTAGAAAAAATGTTTTTGTTTCTCATTCTCACTAATGAGTATAGGATTCTAGATTGATTGTTGATGTTCTCTTAGCATACTGAAAATATGATTCCACTTTCATCTGGCTTTCTTTCCTGCCCCTGTTGATATCAACAGTCAGATTATCACTCTGAAGATAACCTGTCTTTTGCCTCTGGCATCTGCTAAGAATTATTTGACTTTGGTATGTTGATGTATCACCATGGTATGGTTACAATTGGGTTATTTTTTATTAGTTGGAAATTTGTTGTATTTTTTGCATCATTCATCATTTCTGGAAAAGTTCAAGTCATTCCACCATAAAACAATACCTCAGTCCAAATTCTATTTCAGAAAATATTAATGTTTGTTTATGCTACACACCTATGAGGTTCGAGAGCTCAGAAAGACCTTAAACCAATTTCTATGATGAGGTTTTTCTGACTATTTTGATAATATTCTTTTGGGTTAAGTGCACTTATGATATTTCCTTGTAGTTTGTGATTATGGGATCTCATGAAATATATTTCTTCCTCTATTCACACTAACTTTGAAACATAAAATTTTCCTTTAGGTGCCTTTCACAGTAGAGGAATATTTTCCTTTGGTATGCTGTTTCTTCTTCACCATCCTTTTCTTCTTATATTTGCCATCTTTTTTAAAAATATTTTTAATTATTTATTTGGCAGACATAAGAAGAGAGGGAACACAAGCAGGGGAAGTGTGAGAAGGAGAAGCAGGCTTCCCACTGAGTAGGGAACCTGATGCGGGGCTCAATCCTAGGACCCTGAGATCATGATCTGAGCAAAAGGCAGACACTTAATGACTGAGCCACCCAGGCTCCCCTATTTTTGCCATCTTGATCTGGTTTTAATATATTTGTTGTTTTTGTCATAATTTTTTTGAACAGGCTGAATACTATTTTTATTTATATAAAGTTGCACTTACAAATTTAATAAATATATGTTCATGTCTATTATATCAATTCTAATTAATCAATATCTATAATAAATGTCTTAATATGACAAAATTTTAGCATTCTTTAACTTTTTTCTGCCCCTTACATCTCCCACCACCATCACCCAAATATGTAATTACCTCACTTAATTTATTTAAAAAAATGGTGTTTAACCAAGACACAGTGAAAGGTCTCCACTTAAATACGGTACTTTCACTAAATATTCTAAGGCTTAATAATTTCTTTCTCCTAAGTCTCCAGTGTCAGAAATATCTGCAAAATTTCCATGGTTGTGTTTGTAGGATTCTCCTTTACGATGAAATTGATTGTCAGTTAATGCCACATAAGACACTGTCTCTTCAATATTTTTTTTACCTAGATGACAAAGATCATAATTTTGTGTTATTGTCAAAAGATAGATTGGTTATTTGTAATAGGTAATAATTTAACTTTGCTAATTACTTTTAATCACATGGGAAAGGAGATTAAAAAATCTTTGGCTCCTCTCATTGCTAAATTGTTAGATTATGACACAGTACTAATACTATGTATCTCATAATGTGTTCTTCTTTAACAGACATTTCTAAAATTAAACAGCATATTTATAGTTTATTATTTAATTAACATTGCCCATGCACTGGAATCAGGTGCCTTTTGTAACATTACCTAGTACTTCAGAGAAATCAAAGAAAGTACTATTGAGACACTGAAGATGTAAGCTTTTTTGTGTTCCTAAGGAATTCTAAAAATTTTAAGGAATTCCTCCTGTCAGAAACAGGCATTAGAGATTTTTAATTATCTGACACTTTTTAAATAAGTACTACTAGTATTCTTGAAGTATCTTCATATGATTTCAAATAACAATCTTATATAATATTTTATTAGAAAAGATAAATTAAGAAAGCAAAAGATGAAAGGACCTACTTGAGCACCTCTAATAAATCTATATCCATGGAATAGTAATTGTAACACATACTGGGACTTTGTATGTGAGATGGATTGTTCTAGTAATATACATTATTAAGTGAATAAATACTCATATTTAACTCTATGTGATATATAATGCTTTTATTCCCACTACACAGATGGAAAACCGAGGCTTAGCAAAGTTATCAATCCACTCTTTAATGCCAGTAAATGGTAGAGCCAGGTTTTTAACTCAGGATCTAGCTCTAGAATCTTTTCTCTGAACCCTGACATAATACTGCTTCCATGAAAAAAAAATACCAAGAGCTAATATTTATTGAATTCTTTCTATGAGAAGTCATTGCCATGTAACGAACTACCACAAACTTCACTGTTTAAAATAGTACATATATATTTTGTCTATGTTTCTGTAACTGAGGAGTGCAGCCATAGCTTCACTGGGTTCTAAGGATCTCACAAAGCAGCAGTTCAGGTGTTGGCCTTGTTATGTTCTAATCCAGAGGCTTAACTGGGGATGAATCAACTCTCAAGTTCATGCAGTTCAATGTCAGGGTTGATTTCTTTTGTTGTGGGACTGAGGATTTGGGGTTTTGTTGGCTGTTGGTCACTCTCAGATACTACAGGCCAGACACAGTTACTAGAGGGCACCTGTACTTATAGTAAAGACCATGTAGATGTCTCAGTATGAATGCTTACTTCCTCAAACCATCAAGGAGAGGCTTTAAAACAAGTTGGCTAGCAAGAAAGATCTTATATACCATAATGTAACGATGGAAATGATATCCCTTCACCTCTGCCATATTGTATTGGTTACAGTCAAGTCAAAGATTCTGGTCATACTCAGGGGAGAGGGGACTACACCATCATGTGACCTTCAGGAGTTGGGAATCATGGAAGGACCACCCAGGATTCTGTTCATCACAGTCTGCCCTCTGGCCCAAAATGATTCACATCTTTCACATTCAAATTATATTCACGCTTTCCTGAGGCTTCCAAGAAAGGGTCTCATCCCTTTACAGTATTTGCACAAATTCCAAAAATCTCAGCATCATATCAGATCAACATATGGGGAGGAGATTTTTAGTTGTGGTTCCTCTTGATCTGTAGTCAGAATCTAACTTGACCCTTCGTCATCCCTGCCTCCTGGTGTTCATGCCTTTGTGTCATACCGACCCACATGAGCAGGACCTACCTGTAAATTGCTCCTGAACAATAAAATATGGCAAAGGTAATGATGCGTTATTACCAAGAAGTACAGGAGGACAGAAGTTCAGAAAACATTAAGCTACTTTCCCAGAGTAACCTAGGCAGTTGTGACAAAATGGGAATTTCAACCTTCTTAGTCTATCTTCAGAGTTTGCATTCTTCCCCATTACACCACACAAGGTTTTGTTTTTTGTTGTTGGTGGTGGTGTGTTTTTTATTTTTAAATTTCATACACATCCCAAAGATTTAGTTAACATGTACTAATTGGTATCAGCCACCTGTGACTTCAGTTCTGTTAGATTAAATATGTTTTATCCTCATTTGCTCAGCAGTCAAGAGGAAAGATTTTTAGAATATTAATGACAAGTTATCCCTGTATTTTCTCCATCATATCCTTCTCTGTTAGGCATTGCTGATTATTCATGTATAGATTGTTCAGATCACCTTGGTATTTCTCTTTACCCTCCAGCTCCCTGCCATTTTGTCATTTGTCTTCTCCCTTGGAAGCTGTCCAAGTTCATGGAGAGGAGGGGAAACTCCAACCAATCTTAATAGCAGCTCGTCTAAATGCAGCTGTGAGGGAAGAGTGAGCAACTATTGTCTGACATCTTTATCATCTGTGCATTTCAATTATCTGTATGATTCCCACCTCCCATTAAATTGAATAATTGACAGTTGGAGTCGATGCATTTTAGAGATATTTTTGCATTCTTTAACACTTAACATGAAGCTAATAGAATCATAAGTATGTAAAATTTTAAAATGAAAGCAAACATATAAATCAAAGAGAATACTCATTTTCTTTTGTTTCATCCCAATTCCTGTGGGATATGCAGGCTCATACACACATACCGTAGTATTCTAATGACCAAATGCACTTTTAATGTTCTTCTCCATAGTCACTTGAAAATTTGGCTCAAGCCTGAGATCATTAAATAGCTGTGATAATATCAACAGAGATACCAAGCTCAACTACATGCAAACATAATTAGAATTTAAGTGCTATTTTCATTTTTTGTTATGTATTTTTGTTACGTAATTAAGAATGTTAGCACATCAAAATTATACAAATACCATATCTGTGTGGACTACCAGTTTTGTTTTTTCAAGTAAAAGCATTGTTTTGATTGATTAACATTTCTTCTTTTCTGTAAATATATATAAATGAACACACGGAGATAGATAAAGCCTGTTTCTCATATGTTCCTGAATGCAGTGCAGAAGTGTTACCTTGCAAAATGAATTTTTAAAGAGTGGGTATTCTTTAAAACACCGTCTGGGAGCTGAAATAGTTACATAAAGACAAAGTGGATTCTGGTTTCATTTTGCTCTGTGCAAAAGTTGTAAGTTTTACAATTATAAGAGATTATATTCAGATTGAAGGAGGTCAAGGAAGGTTAGCAAAAGATTATACAACACATGGGAAAATATCATTTTTCTCATCTTGGTGTAATACAATTATCCATTATTTTCATTTTTTTTTGTATTTTTATATTTTCCAGGGTGTTTTCAATAAACATATATTAGTTTCTAAGCCAAAGAAATACTATTTTAAAAAGACACTTTGAAGGTCCTAGTGGTTTCGTAGTAATTGCTCACATATACTAAGGACAGTGAAGTGTTGAGTTTAGTGTGAAGTACTTTTTCTGAAATGCTGTGAGGTTATTACCATTTTCGGATGAGGAAACTGAGGCCTAAAAGTGGTTTAAATGTCCTGAGTTCCCAGAGCTGTCTCAAGTGCATATTCTTCATTTCTCTGAATTCTTAGTAGAAACTTTAACCACTCGCTCATTTTTTTAAGAGGTAGGTTATTGCCATATGATTTTTATTAGTGACTCTAAGGGTTTTATGAGATTTTTCTATTTCTAACTACTAATTTCTGTTGAAGAAAATTTTAATTTGATTGGCTAAAGACTTCTCTTGGAGGGAAGTTGGAAATAAGAAGAGGGTCTTGGATCTTCTCTTTTTACAACTGAGTTTATCGTATCCAGTGACTGGTGTGCAGGTCCTTGAATGCAGTGGAATCGAAGTCTGTCTTCAGCTTCCAAAGGGCACTTTACTTACAGAGAAAACTATAAATACCTTCCAATACAGAAAAGGAGATTGCTGTTCGCACATCTTGGCTCAGAATTAGTTGAAATAAAAAGCTAAAATGCCTCAGACTAGGAAACTTTAAATTGGTTGGTGTTCTTTACAAATAAAGAACCAAATTTTTTGACCTAATATAATTCCAGGAAACAAAACCAGGTCATCCCTTTCTCTAAATACTTGACTACTTTGCCTCAAAAACAGGAACTCAGGGTTCAGAGGAAACTTGGCTGGTTCTTTAGCCCAAACAAATGGAACTTAATGTTGATACTAGCCACATTCATTGTTTAGGTTGAATTGGGTCTGTATCTGTTATGTGGCCATAATACCTGACCCATGTAAGCCCGCTCTAGAACATCAAATCTTTCACATTTCTTTATGAATTAATTACAGTCTAATTTTTTTTTACATACACTCACACCCACACACGTAAAATATTCCTGTTTTATCCTCAAGGGAGTGTTTGATGCACTTATATAAATTATTACTTCATAGTTAGGACAACATTATCACTAATTGTTAAACCTGCCATTTAGCAAAAATATCAAATAAGAAATTGGAAGAAATTGTTAAATGACTCAACAGATAATGTCTCTGTTTTTGAAAATAGTCCTATCATTTTTTTTTCTTTATGTAAAGTGACTAGCTTTCAGGCAGATTGGAAACAGGAATAGAGGAGAAAATATTCTTTGATGTTATGAATGCCCACAAGCGTCAGCAGCTGTGAAGACTAGTAATGAAGCATTTGGCCCTCATTTGGCACTGCTCGCTCTTGAGAGGATTTTCTTACAAAAGATCAGCTATTTGATGAGTTCCACAGGCTATCACTTTGACTTCCACATATTGGCATCTACATGCTGTTGCAATTGACGTTCTACCTTCTGCATGGCACAGTGCCCTTCTCACAGATGGACCCAGGTGTTGGCAGAACACAGAGAAAATATTGTCATTACATTCAAGTGTTAGGTACTAGATGTCTTTCCTTGAGTGTCAAATTGCGATTTCTGAGGTAATGTCATTCTCCTGAAGAAAGAGAGTAGACATTATTCAGGATTTCTTACCTGAATTGAGATAAAAGATGGGCAACAACTACAGAATTACTAATAAGATGTATTATTCTTTCCTGAAAATTTACATATGAGAGTAGAATGGAATTATCCCAAGGTCAGTCTTCCAGTTTAAAAAAAAAAAGTAAAAAGGGTTTAAATCGGATCTGAAATTCATCCATTGTGCTTTAGTTTCGAGATTCATTAGCATGCATATGTTTCTTGAGTTAAATGAGATCTAAGAAATGAACTTATTGGATGAGTTAAGCATTGGATATGTTAAAATTCTGTCTCAAGGCAGAGGGAGAGACTTAAATTGCTTTTCCAAATGAAGACTGTAACTTTAACTATAATAGTCTTCAAAGGTTGACAGGGATGACATTATTCTAAGTCTTTTTCCATTAGGAGTGAAGAATGCCCCAGCTGTGTCACTGGTAAGGTTAAAAGGTGTTATCATGTGTGCCTTTTAAATGAGCATAGTAAATGAAAAGTGAACAATTGGGTGCGAAATTCGGCTTACTGTCTGTGCACGCTGTGCCTCATTGTGGAGTTGCCAGCTTCTCTGAACGAAAATACAAGGGCAAATTAAGCAGCTTTATGAACTCGCAGGGGGAACAGTTGTTCTAGTGGCTTTCATACAAATGTCTAATTAATTCTTGAAGTAACCCAAATTGTCTTTTGTGATCTATGAATGAGAATCTAAGAGAAAACCTGTGCTGAAGAAACTAAGTGAAAGGGGAGTGGGGATTTTGTGATTAGCTTGCAGTTCACAGTTTTGGGTCCCAGCACAATTTAGTTATTTTCCTCATTAATATTACATTAGTAGGCTAATGAAACATTTGGGTGAATACATTATAAGTAATAAAGGCATTAATTTTATTTTTCTGAACACTCAATTATGCTAATTGGCATCTGCTATTGTTTACTGTATATATTTATCTGTGAAAATTAAGAACAAATGTGGGACACACAGATGATTTTACGTATTCCCAATACAATAAATTTCAGTACTTTTTATACTACTTTTTACTGTTGATATTATGACCAATTTAAGAAACTTAACCATATATAAGCTATAATTTTATTTAAATTCAGCCTTTTTTTCTCGTTCTAAATATGTATATTTTTCTGTTTTAGTGCTAACCAAAAGTTTCTGTTAGGAATAAAGACCATTGCTTTACCGACCAGTTCAACAAATACTGAATATTAAACACATAAACTATTTATAAATTTGTCAAACTCTGGATCAGTTTAGGTTTTTATAGATTATCTAATTTTTAGATACTCGATGGGAGAATATAGAAAAAAAGATTCCCTTGTAAATTTTATCAGAGATTCTTATAGAATAGGTTTCTCTGTTTACTGTTTGTCACAGCTGAGGCGTCTCTTTTCAGTGTGGAAGATTTCTATGTGAAGGACAATTCATTTCTTCAACATTTTCCATAGTTCCCTTACTGTACTATTCCATCACATTTATATCAAATTGAAAGACATTTTATTTAAACTTTTTCTTCTAAAATAATGAATGCAATTAATTTTTATAATAATGATTTATGCAGTTAACCGCCTATCACCAGATGAGAATGAGTTATAGGTGGTAGAGTCTTAGACACTTTATATTATATTAGTACCTCATTTCTGTACCTGTCAATGTGTTGACATTTTAATTCTGTCTACCTGTTCAATTGTTAATTAGCAGTCAGCTCCCCATCACCTCTTCTCACAGTATATACACACATGTTATAAAATGAAGCATAGAAAGCTAATGAAACATTCTGAGTGAGTGAGTTGGTTATCATTTTACAGTTCTGTAAAGCAGTTATATTGGTTCTTCTTGTGGTTTCCTCCTTGTGAATTATAGAATCTGTATAGTTGAAAATATTTCAGTAAATTGCTGCCCAAATCCACTCCAGGGACTTGAGTCCTAAATAACTTTCTAATATTTTCTGTAGCCTTTTAATCTATTCTTTATATGTATCTGACTGGACTAAGTACCCATATGTGGCTTTCTGTCCTAATTCTATCCAAACCACTTCAGTTTGAATGGTGAAGCCTGTACTTCTTAAGGACTGTGCTTCTTAAGTCTTCATTGAAAAATGTCAGTGTTCACCTAAAAGGTCGGCTTATTAAGTGAATGTATGCATTCCCCTTTTTTTGATTTTGTCAGAAAATAGAGAATAGCAGATTACTTTGATGGTTTAGCTATGTGTGACAGGTTCTACCATGAAGTCTATAAAAGTGTCGGGGATTAGCGTGTTAGAGGTAAAGGTTAGACTGTGAGTTGAGAGACCATTTTGGATATTACCGTCAATCATCAGCCAACTGTTATTCTTACCTGAACTACAGTGTGAGATACTATTTTGTTGTATGAAAAGAATATTTTGCTTAAATGCTGTGCTCATCCTCATGTGAAGGACCATTAACCATAGTTCTCCTTATTTTACTGTATTTCTGGCAGGTTTAAATCTATTTTATGTACTTATGTGAGGTATAAAAGGCACACATTTGTGAAAATTTCCTAAACCAACTGAGTGTGAATTATGACTTATTTTAAATTACCTGGCTATAAGTAAAATATATCTCATGAAAATATTCTTATCTTCCTTATACATTGATAATAATTGAAAATGCCTCCATACTAAAACCTACACTAATGTAGAAAATAAGGCTTTGAAGATATTCCATGTTTAAGATTTTTGTTATACCTTATGTTTTTTTTAAGTTTGTGACTATCACCTGCTTATTCACAATCCATTATGCTCTATAAGCATCAGTTTCCAATCAATTAGATCAATTGGCTTTGTTGTATGTACAAATGGATCAAATCATTATATACTGTACACTTTAAATGGATACAATGTTATATGTCAATTATATCTAAATAAAACTGGAGGAAAAACAATTGGCTTTGTTCATTCTGAAGGTGCTATAGAAGTAATTCCTCCTATGTTTATCCTTTTGGTATCTTGAATTCTGCACATGAGTGAAATCATATGGTAGGGGAAGGCAAAAAAAAAGAGAGAGAGAAAGAGAGAGAGAGAGAGAGAAACCATAAGAGACACTTAACTATAGAGAACAAACAGAGTTGCTGGAGGGAAGGTGGGTGGGGGGATGGGCTAAACGGGTGATGGGTATTAAGGAGGGCACTAACAAAGAGCACTGGGTGTTATGTGTAAGTGATGAATCACTAAATGCTAGTGCTTAAACCAACATTACACTATATGTTAACTAACTAGAATTTAAATAAAAATTTGAAACAAGCAAACAAAAAGAAATAATTCCTGATCATAACTGAGAGTACCAATAGCTAAAAGGCAATATACCATAATTCCTAATGCACAACATTTTTCTCCTTGTTGTGCAAGACAAGTTCTTTTCCATTTCCAAATAAGAACACTTTCTTTGGAGGAATATAATTTTTCAACATAAAATTCAATGATTTTTTTAAGGAAATTGGAAATTTTTATTTTAAATTCAAGTAAAAACATAAAAAAAAAAAACAGATCAAGTTAGCCTCAAAAGTTTTGAAACAAGATCTAATGGCTTTCTTAGGACATTTCTGATATCTTTACTTGATAGGCATCTTAATTATATCAGGCTATCTTTGAGACTACCTAGGGCCTACATAAGTAGAACATATTTATCTTGTTTCAATAAAAATGTTCAAAAGTAAACCATTTTCATATCTTTCAAATAGTCTTCAGATTATTTAAGATGATGTTCAGAATTAATTCTTTAGGCTATGTTAGTGTTCCTTCAGACAACCCTTTTATAACTCAAATCCTAGTGAATCCTTTTTACTCAAATATTTTAAAGTCTCAAAGAACGTTATTTAGTTATAATACACAGTAATATATCTTATCCCCAGGAAGCAATTGCTTTAGCGACAGACCAGATCAGATAAAAACAACATTCACTGGATTCTCAGTATATTATTCTGAATTTGCAATGATAATGGGAAGAGGTAGTATATAGTATCTCTGCAGAAATTATATTTCATGGATGTTTTCTAAAAATGCTATAAAACCTTTTGAACTTTCTAAAATGTTTCTGTATCTTGTAAAATAAATAGATTTCATTCTGTGGCATATTGACATGAAATGGGAAATCAAGTAATCTACATGACACATGTCATTTACCAGACTGACATGTGTAATCCAATAACTGGCAGAATACAAAGGGCTCATAATAAACAGGGTTATTTCATATGTTTATATCATTTTAGGAAAAAATTTGGTTAAGCATTTAACAATATTATTATTAGAATTGTCGAAATGTCCCTTTATTTTTATTTTGATCTTTTTTTAAACAACCACTTAAAGAAATTGAATCATCTGGAGTCTAGAGAAAATTGATTTGGGGGCATAAAGTTTTCATTCACTGCCTTACTCAGTGATGCAATTGTCAGCAAGTTAATATAAGTAACTGAAAGTTTAGGGGCACCTGGGTGGCTCAGTTGTTAAGTGATCCCAGAGTCTGGGATGGAGCCCTTCATCCAGCTCTCTGCTGGGCAGGAAACCTGCTTCTCCCTCTTACTCCCCGTCCTTGTGTTCCCTTTCTCTCTGTGCTTCTCTCTGTCAAATGAATAAATAAAATCTTTACCAAAAAAAAAAAAAAAAGCAACAACAAAAAAAACCTTAACGTCTAAAGGGATTTTTTAATGAGAATTTTTAATTCAAAGTTCTAGAACAAAAGATAGTGGAATTATAGAAATTAAGGTGAAATGAAAGGCAGGTAATAGAAGGGAAATAAATGGCTAGTAAGCTGGTAATAATAAATGAAGTGAAGAAAAGAAAGAGAATTCAAGTCATACCACAGGAAAATATGGTTGAATACAAGTTAGGCAAATGTTTAAGTGTTTTTGCTCTACGTTGACCACTGGCACAGATGAGTTCTTTATTATGCTTCCTATTTCCAGCCAGATTTTATAAATTAATATTTGAATTAGCCATTCTCAGGATTCCCAGTCAACATTAAACCAAGGAATGTAAACAAAGTTATGGCAGTTTCAAGGTATTTCTATGAGATTGGATCATTTTATTCATAAACATGCCATATTTTTCCTTTACTGTAATTTTAATATCTTTACTTTGAACCTTTTTCTTAAATTCTTTTAAAGATTTTATTTATTTATTTTACAGAGAGAGAGACAGTGAGAGAGAGAATACAGGCCAGGGGACTAGGAGAAGGAGAAGCAGGCTTCCTGCTGAGCTGGGAGTCCAATGCAGGGCTTGATCCCAGGACCCTGGGATCATGACCTGAGCCAAAGGCAGATGCTTAATGACTGAACCACCCAGGCGCCCCTTTTCTTAATTTTTTTTTCCTTCCTTCTCTACTTCCTTCCTTCCTTTTCTCAGCTTTATTGAAGTATAATTGACAAATTTGTAATATACGATGTGATATTTTGATATTCATATACATTGTGAATTTATGATTGCTTTAATTAACACATCATCACCTCATACTGACATCTTTTTGTGTGTTGTTTATGAAAACACAAGTTCTACTCTTAGCAAATTTCAATCAGGCAATAGAATATTATCAGTTGTAGTCACCTGATACATTTGGTCCTCAGAACTCCTCATCTTATAACTGTAAGTTTGTATTCTTTTACCAGACCTAATCCAAATTAGTCTTTTTTTTTAATATTTTATTTATTTATTTGACAGAGAGAGTTCACAAGTAGGCAGAGAGGCAGGCAAAGAGAGAGGAGGAAGCAGGCTCCCAGCTGAGCAGAGAGCACGACCCGGGCCTTGATCCCAGGACCCTGAGATCATGACCTGAGCTGAAGGCAGAGGCTTTAACCCACTGAGCCACCCAGGCACCCCCAAATTAGTCTTATTGGAAAAATATTTTGTCCACTTTTTTTAACATTTTTATTTATTTATTTTAGAGAGAGAGCTTGCAAGTGAGGTTGGGAACAGGGAGAGGGAGGAAAAAATCTCAGGCAGACTTCCTACTGAGTGCAGAGTCAAATTTGGAGCTTGATCTCAAGATGCCAAGATCCAATTTCCTTAAATTGGTGATCTCTATAAAGGTTAGAGTTACTTTTGCCCCAACATGTTTATAACCTCAAAAATTGTTCTTGAATATCTGATTTAAATTGTAAGACCTTAAAGCTATTATAACACAATTTAATATTGTTATTTAAAAAAGAGATGCCAACCAAAGAATATTTTAGCTTCCCAATATTTTTCACACAAATATCTAAGTGATTATTGTTTTTAGAGAAATATATGGGAAATGTTTTTCAGAAACTGATATATATATGTATACATGTATACATATATATATGTATATATATATGTATATATATACAGTTAATATCTGGTAATAAAATGGGACTACGAATAGAAATGAAATAAGGGACTTGATGTTGAGAGGCTGTTTTAAATAAAAGGCATAGCAATCCAAGTATTAAATGGAGTCTGTAACAGTATATGAAGTCATATATTATTATATGAAATCTTTGATTTTAAAAGTACATACAAAGCTATTCTAGACATATGCAGTATTTCAAAATCTTATAACATGTCTGTAGAATGTCTGTAGAAAGCCATATGATATGATGGTAATTGCACTTTAAGCATAACCAGAATATTTTCCACAGATATTTTTAAACCATATCTGTAATGAAAGAAAAACTTACTAGAGCAGAATTTTGAAATTCTTCACATTTCATTCTTTAACTTAATTTAATACGCTATTTTAGAAAGTCCACATAATTTTAATGTGTAAAAATAATGACAGTACTTAAGAAATTGATTATAATTTCCTTATTTCTTATATGGCTTAACATAGAAGGCAATATTCTTCATTCAAGAATAAACATACAATCTATTGGCCAAGCATGCTTATCATTATGGCACCTTTAGTTTTTAGAAAATCTGCCTACAATACTGGAAGGTATTGGATGTTTATTTTTTGTTAGTCTTTTTATTTTTAAAAAGATTTTATTTATTTATTTATTTGACAGAGAGAGAGAGATCACAAATAGGCAGAGAGGCAAGCAGAGAAAGAGGGGGAAGCAGGCTCCCTGTCGAGCAGAGAGCCCTATGTGGGACTTGATCCCATGGCTCTGAGATCATGACCTGAGCTGAAGGCAGAGGCTTAACTCTCTGAACCACCCAGGAGCCCCAGTCTTTTCTTTTTTTTTTTGACCCTGAGTTTTGTGCCCATGGAAACTTTATAGAAGAGGAATTAAAGATAGGGGCAAAGGGGACATAATGGGCCAACATAGTACTTACATCGTAACACTTACACACCAAGAATGAACAGCAGCATATTTATCTAGTATCGTTTTGTACAGATAGTGTAATCAAAGGAATGTGTCCTGATCGAGCCAGAGAGTATATTTTCAAATGGTGGAGAAGAAATGGAGCTGTATTCAGCAGAGGGTGGGGTAAAAGAAAATTGAACCCAGTCCTACAAAATAATGTTAGCTGGAATGAAACATCATGACATGCACCTGTCATCAATTGTGAAGAAGGTATAGAGCAAGCCAGGCTCCCTACACAAAGTAAAATAGGAGAAACATGGTTCCTCAGATGACATAGGTAGAAACCAGACCATCTTCTTCAGGGGGCTGGATTCACATCACCAGTGCTCTAGGATATCAGGTTGGCTTTCTTCCAAATACTTCAGCTCTCAATATAACACATTTTCTGAACAACTGGCTAGATTTCTTCTCTGTGAGAGTAGAGATTGTATCTGGAATTACACATCATTAATCCTGAGTATTTAGGAATGTGGCCTGCACACATAAGGCATGTAATTATAAATGGAATGCATAGAGATGTGGAAAGGGCAACAACTCTTACCAAAGAAAACTCATATGATACATTTGACCCGTGGGATTTGTAGCATGTAGGATGTATGTACTATGTAGAGCTAAAGTAGTGAAAATAACAATATAGGAGTCCGTGTATATGTAGTGAACACAATTAATTTAGTACGGATTGTCTAATAATTGCAAGGCAAAGATAAAACAACATCTCTGCCCTCCATTGCTTACTTAGGAGATTCAGGTCATTGGAATTTTTTGAAAGCAAAAAAAATGGAAACTACTAAAATACTATCATCACCAGCCTCTACAGATTTTCAGACTAATGCAAAAAGAGATATAAATAGTTTTAAGTCATTATGATACTAGAGGCACCTATAGCAACCCCACAACATAGTAGGAGCTAAAAAAAATTGAATAAATCCATAAAAACTTTCAATTTTTTACAGAAAAGTAATTCAAAGCAGTGCCTGAGTAATTCAGTTGGTTAAGCATCTGACTCTTGATTCTGGCTCAGGCCATTATCTCAGGGTTGTGAGATCACATCCCCTATCTGGCTCCATGGTGAGCATGGAGTCTACTTGAGATTCCCTCTCCCTTTCCTTCTGCCTCTGACCCTTGCCTCCTCCCCGCTCATGCACTCTCTCTCTCTGTCTCTCTCTCCATCTCTCTCTAAAATAAATAAATAAGATCCTTAAAAAAATTGTATCTTAAATGTTTAACTTGAGTTATTGGTGGATAGTAGAACAAAGAGAAGAAGCATTTATGTAAAGAAGGTACTGATTTGGAAGCTACCTTAGAGTATTCAAGTTTTTAGTAAAAGACAACTTCACTATAGATTGAGAAGAATAAAATACAAGAGTAGGGTTCTGGAAAATAGCAACATTTAAAGGGGCAAGACAGAAGGAAGTACGAAGAGAACCTTGGGACTGAATCAACAATGTCATCATCTATAAAATGATACAACTGTACAGATTAGAACAAGTGTTCTAGAAATACAGGAAAGAGCTATGGAAGCATAAAAGAGGAAAGGTTGTGTGTCACGAACTCTCTGTGATGAGAATATAGCCAAATAGCTTAATTTTTTCTATTACATATTGCATTT
This sequence comes from Spilogale gracilis, assembly GCA_004023965.1. NCBI lineage: Eukaryota > Metazoa > Chordata > Mammalia > Carnivora > Mephitidae > Spilogale > Spilogale gracilis. The sequence goes on from PITA01007923.1 coordinate 61,006, forward strand.
TTATGGAATATTTCTGTGGTCATTATGTGGTGGCATAACTTTTTCAAATAGGCAATGTAAGAATTATCAGTGTTGTTATGCAGTAAATAAAATTGTAAAAACTCCGGAATTCAGTAAGTGATGCTGTACAGTATAAAACAGAATTACCTCCATGTTAGCGGAATTTTTTTTTTGTAAAGAAAACGGCTGTATTTGTTGGTTCCTACTGGTCAGAACTATAACTCCTGAGTTTTAACATCAAATTTGTGTGTGTGTGTGTGTGTGTGTGTGTGTGTGTGTGTGCATGCTTGTGCATATATATACAAACGTATTTGTTTCTAGCAGTCAATGGTAAGTATCATCTTATATGCCCCGATGATTTTATATAATTTGGTTTATCTTGCAGTTTAGCCAAAACACTATGTCATTTTCTTGGACTCAAGACTTCCTTTCACATTCTCCCACAGGGCTCTGTGTGACAGTCTTATAAAGACGCTCATTCCTTCCACAGCTACATGGCAGCTCTAAGGCATAGTTTTGTACTTCTCTGTTCCTCCCCCTTGCTATTGTTCGAATCACCCTTACTAGCTGAGCAAATGATGATGGTGGGGGCCCACTGGGAATCGAAGTGGCTGAGGGGAAAGGCCAGGCAAGAAGATACATAAAATGATGATGTTTATGAAGTCTCTTTCAAGTGGCAAGTTTTTGATCCTATAATTCTGATTACACCTGGCTGGCAGAAACCAGCTTCCTTTGCAAGGGAGGAGGAGAAACTTCATGGAGGAGAAACTGGCAAGCACTAATTAAAATATGACTGAATGTGCTCTTTTAGCCTCCTTCTGAGATTTGGTTTAAAAAACAACAACAGGATTTTAATAGTCAAGAATGATGGTTTAATGATAATAGGAAAGGGGGGAAAACCTTCATTAACACGTATTGATTAAGACAGTCAAATTACCTATAATGTAGGAGATTTGCAAGAGAGTGAATCATGTTGGAGGTTGCAATTTGGCATGAAAAGCATTGGAGATCTCAATTCTGAAGAATAATCTCAAGTTCATTTTGCCACTTGCTTTGATGGTTTTTCAATGTGAAGTTAAATCTTTCAAAGCTGCTAATTCTCATTCAAAGTGCAGAAGAGTTCCAGAGAATTTAAATCACATCTGTAAGTGTATGTAATAGCATCCATGGTTATTTCACAGTAATTTAAAAGGCCACTTTCAGGATGAGTGACTCATTCTAAGTATTATCATAGAAAACCTGTAAAAAAGGACTGCTCTTTGCATTTTAAACTTCAGAGGCACAGCTCACATTTTAGCAGTTTTCAGGGGAAGAGGATTATTACTGCTAGGCATTGAAAGAGACAAAAGGAAAAAAATATAAACAATGTACAATGAAAAACGCAGTAAAAATCATTCCACATTGTCTCTTTACAGGGGTTTTTGCTACATTCCCTGCTGTTATCCAGCTGACAGCATCTAAGTTATTTTCAAAGATGTGAAATTTCAATATGCAAAATGTGAGATATAAGACACATTGCTTTGGAACAAGGAATTTTCTTACAGGCAAAATAGGTGTCTAGGCAATTTTACGGTAGAGTATTTTGTTGCTCTGTAAAATATCTAAATGTAAAGTTGTTTCTGTAAAAGTGTAAAATATAAAGAATAAAAAAGAAAGGGAAAGAAAGGGAGGATGGAATAAAGAATGAAGGAAGACTGGTCATTGAATGAACAAAGAAAAACACTAGGGAGAATGGGAAGGAAAGAAAAGAGGTAAAAAGGAGGGCAACGAGGGGAAAAGAGAAAGGCACAAAAAATGAGAGAGATGGTTAGGTTGAATCTTGGATTATAATAATAAGAAAACACTCTAATAGGACTGAAATAATCCATAATACGGTAGTCATGCAGTATTGCAAATGGCTTTTCCTGGCAGGCGGACTCTTAGTCGGACGATGGCAAGCGGGATATTTATTAAGGTGAGCTTTTCAGATGAACAATTATGGAAACAAGGAACAAAGAGGACCCAATTACAGGAAAGAACTTTACAATATCTGTAGCAGCCAGTCATTTGACTTGGACCACCCCAAGCAAAGTGCATGACCTTGAGTGAAGTGATTTCTAAAGTAAGGCCTGTCATGGAGGGTTGACACTGTCAGGAGATAGGACACGACGACTTTCAGGGAAGGGCCATATGGACAGTGAGCACATTAGAGTGTCCACCAAAGTCTGTCCCTTGTTCCATTCTCTCTGCGTCTTCATGTACATTCTTACAGCAGCTCTTTCCGGATATCCGAAGGACCATCTTCCCTGGAGAAAAGTAGAAAACGAAGGGTAAGTTGATGAATGATAGGCCCTACCAGTGAACTTGTCTTGGTCCGCAGCTAATAGGGTTCGTTTTTGTTTTTGTTTTTGTTTTTTCTACCTGTTTCACTCTTCATTCTAGATTTCCTTCATGCTCAGCCAACACCTCAGGTGGTCTTGGCAATTACCTGGTGACATAACAAAGACCCTGATGCCTGAGGGGCCTGGATCCCAACTCCTTTCGCTTTTCTGACGGTGAGGTCACTGATGTGTCTACTTGAGATTGGAGTACCAAGAGGCATTCCGGTGCATTGCCTAGGTGCCCTTTGTGTTAGAGCAGGCTTTCAATACTCTGGTGGTTATAGTCAATTATCCTTGCCAGATGGAGGTTTATTTTCTCGCCAACTAATACCTTAGCAAAAGGAATCTAAGATTCCCAAGTGACACAGATAACTTATAATTGAATTAGACACTTGCTCTGTCCCCCCTGGTAAAATTGTTTGCTCTTTAGGGATTAGGATATCTATATTGTCAGAGCCCAGATTTGATATTAGAGGAAGCAGAATTTCCCAAGGAGGTCACGAGAGTGATTGCGATGCTTCCATTCCTGGGTTCCATTCCTTGGTTCTCTGTTCATGTGTCTTACTTTTTGGAGACATAACATTATATAAGTCTCTGATGCCAAATGTATACTACTTCTAGGAAGATGGTATCTCACTCTCTAAAGCATAGTCTTCAGTCTGACTTGAGAACATCCCACAGAAGTCCTGCAGCTTCTGGGTAGTATGTAACATTATCCTGTGTTTTGGGACCTACTCTCATACCTCTTTGCTACAAAGTGGGCACCTGGTCTAATGCGCCCCAAGGCGGGATTCTGTGCCAGTGTTTACAACACTGGTAAGCTCTGGATAGTGATGCTAGGGGAGGCCCTTTGGCAAAAAGAGAATCCCCCATCTGATGAAGTAACTCTTCCTGCCAGAATGCAAACTTGCCCAATATAATCAACTTCCCACTAAGTGGCCATGTGGTCTCTTTGAGGCATGGTACCATATTGGGAACTGAACGTTGGTCTCTTTTTCTGGCAGTTTGGGCCAGCAGGAGCAATTGCTAGATCAGTTTTGATAGATGTTTTTATGTTGCTGGGATTATGCATAACCTTAGTCCCTGATACCACTGTCCCTTTGCTCATATATATTCATGGTGCCAGTACTGGGATGGCCAGTGATAGAGGCTAGAGATCACCTGGCTGTCTCCTTCTGTTTGGTGGTTTACTGCTTCCTTTATGGTAGATACGGACATGAGAAACAGAGGTCATCCCAAATTATGCCCACCGTCATGTCTACGCATTGGATGTAATGTTAATTCTAGTTACCGTATAAATAACACAGAATGCAAGCTACTATTATTCTTATTTATTCAACAGTAGTGACTAGTTCTTCTCTGTGAGGTCCATAAAACCAAAAAAGCATTGTTTCTTTCTAGGTCCTAAATCTATTGTACACTGTAATTTTTGACGAATATTCTTTGATAGAGTTCAGATTTAACTGCATATAAAAAGGTGCCTAGGGCCCCTGGGTGGCTCAGTTGTTAAGCATCTGCCTTCAGCTCAGGTCACAATCCCGGAGTCCTGGGATCCAGGCCCGTATCAGGCTCCCTGCTGGGCAGGAAGCCCACTTCTCCCTCTCTCACTCCCCGTCATTGTATTCCCTCTCTAGCTGTTTCTCTCTGTCAAATAAAGAAATAGAATCTTAAAAAAATAAAAAGAAAGAAAAAGAAAAGAAAAGGGTGCCTAATACACCTTATCCAATTTAAAAAAAAGGCTACTGAAAATCATCAGATAATTATTTTGGGTGAGTGATTTGAAAATAAACCAATTCTGACACAAATAAATTCTAACCTTGTTTATATTTAATTTGAATTTTTTAAGGCATTACACCCAAGTCTTAAGAATCTATTTATTGCACTGTGTTTTTATTATTAAAAGTCTTCTGTAATTTCACTGATAGTTATATGGCTAAACTACTGCATCTGAAACCAGGTTTTTATAGTGCCTTTGTTACAAAATTCTGATACTTATGAAATATCAGTAATAATTTTATTTTTAAGTTTTTTAATTATTTTATTTTTTCAGTGTTCCAAGATTCATGGCCCATGCCCCACACCCAGGGCTCCATGCAGTATGTGCCCTCAATGCCCACCGCCAGGCTCTCCCATCCTCCCACCCCCACCCTTCCAAGACCCTCAGTTTGTTTCTGTGTCCAAAGTCTCTCATGTTTCGTTTCTTTCCCTGGATTACCCTTCTTCCCATTTCCTTTCCTTCTCCTACTGTCTTCTATATTACCCTTTATGCACTGCAAGTAAGTAAAACCATGTGATACTTGACTTTCTCTACTTGGCTTATTTCAGTCAGCATAATCTCTTCCAATCCAGTCCATGTTGCTACAAAAGTTGGATATTCATCCTTTCTGATGGAGGCATAGTATTCCATTGCATATATGTACCACAACTTCTTTATCCATTCATCTGTAATTTTAAACATATTTTATATTATATGTTAACTTTTTTTTATTTTTAAGATTTTATTTATTTGACAGAGAGAAACACAGCCAGAGAGGGAAAACAAGCAGGGGGAGTGAGAGAGGGAGAAGCAGGCTTCCTGCAGAGCAGAGAGCCCGATGTGGGACTCGATCCCGGGTCTCCGGGATCATGACCTGAGCCGAAGGCAGTCACTTAACCAACTGAGCCACCCAGGTGCCCCCTATATGTTAACCTTTTAACAAATAAGTCTTCTTTGAATAATCTGGATGGTTAATATAGACAAGTTCTACAAAATTTCATCTCTTAAATTTTATGCGGATATGGAAATGAACACTTATTAGTTCTATATTAATTGACAACATTTGAAAAAATAGGGTCCGTGGAAATATAATGAATGAATTAATGGCAGGTAAAGTCTAACTGATATTATGGTATGCTGTATTGGAAAACAAAAATGTAGAAGTAGAAGTCAATAATATTGTCATAAAAAATTAAGATATTTGAAGTTATTGGAAGTTTAGAAAAGTAGTTGCATGGTTATATTTTTACAGAAACCTCATATTAGAAATACTCCCACTATTACTATCAAGGAATAATTAATCATTTCTTCTATGACATCAGGGGCATTGTTGTCTGAAGAATTATTCTCTTAAAGTATGGTCATTCTATCATTGATATAGGATACTCCATCAAGTCATCTAGAATTGTTATATAAAGTGCTCATTATTCAACCTGTCAAATTTGATCTAAACAGTATTTTTAAGACATAAGATTTTCTCTTTTTAAATCAAAGAGAGTAAATTGTAATGGCAATGAATGTATATATTTTTACTTTGACTATCATTTTAAATAATCCTTTTCCTTACCTGCAACGGTTGGTCCATATTGTCATTACCATATATCTTTTTCCTATATTCAGCCACCTGACATTACATACAATTTTTCTGTCATTGCCTGCCATCATTGATAGATTCCTTTTATGGTTCCCTCAAGTCATAGAGGGTAGATTGACTTACTAATTCCATCAATGGCATATGGCTGCCTGGAGCAGTGTTTCTATATATAAGCTTCAAACTGGGTCCCAGGCAGCAAAATGCCAAATTAAGTCCATCAGAATTTGGATTCATTCAGAATCTAGACATGATCCCCTTTATCTTGGAGGATATAAATTAGATAGAAAAATATGCAGAAAATTACATTTTCAAGTTAATTTTAAACTCAAGAATTTTTTCATATAGAAGTCCTATACAAGAAATCTTAAACATTCATAGATGATGCCATTCTATCTTTTTATTGGTCAGTTTTATTCTACCTTTCCCAGTCATTCAATATGATCTGTGTTTTCTTCAAAGTTAACAAATCATAAAAGTGAACTATGCTCTTATTGTAGGAATTTGTTTTCTAGTTATGCTTTCTAATAGGATATTAGAAGGAATAGTTAACTCTCCTAGCATTTTTAAAGCATTTCCTAATACCCTACAACTTCCAAGTTTCTTTTCACTTTTATTTATCTTAATGAGTAGGAATTTCACGTTGTTAGTTAAAAAAACAAATCCTCTTTTATCAGACTTTACATTTGTTTATAGTATATATGAGGACAAAAATAAAAACCAAAACAACATCACTTTTCCTTTGCATTATTTAACTACATGTGGTAAAAACTGATGTAAAGTCATTTCAGATGATGGAAAATAATATTTTATGTATTTATTTAGCAGTTATGCTAAGAATTGTTCCTATCTTTACTATACAGATAAAAAAATAAAAAATAACCAACTGACTAATTAACCAATATACAAGTTAGTGATTCAGCTGGGATCTCCCCCTTCTTCCTTAAAAACCCGAAATTAGGGGTTACCTGTGTGGCTCAGTCAGTGAGGCCACTGCCTTCATCAGGCTCTCTGCTCCATGGGAAGCCAGCTTCTCCCTCTCCCTCTGCCTGCTGCTCTACCTACTCTCTCTTTATCTCTCTGTCAAATAAAGAAATAAAATCTTTAAAAAATCGGACAAAAACCCCCCATATTCTCACCCTTTTTTTGTATTATCATTTTATTGGTACATCAAATAATATAACCCTAACAGCTTAGAGGGACCAATGCTAGAATAGCTGGATCAGGTATTAAGAATATTCTAGTTTGCTAAACATAGTTCCCATAAGTACCTTTCCTATATGTACCTTTCCCTTAAATTTCTTTCCTGCTTTGTGAAATATAGGTCTTTACCTAAAAAGTTTTAGATTCCAAATCAACTTTCCTATTCTTCTATTTCTTAATTAGTGGAAGTAAAAACCCCTTTCCCAAAAAAGAAATCTATAGTCTTTCTATTGTCGGTATTCATATGTTTCTTAGAGATCGTATTTAGGTTCCTCGCATATTCTATAAATACTAACTATTCTATTGAAGATACCTTTGGTTTCAACTAAAAGATACTTGAAGAAGAGAAGATGGTAGTGGTAAGGTTGTGGCAGGAAGCACAGTCAAAATACTCTTGATTATTTAACAGAGGCCTTCTTCTACTAATGGGCCTGATCTTTCTCCCTCTCCTCTCTCTTCCCAGTTTCAAGAAACAAAAAATTTTAAATTGAGGTCAGTGGTATAATGGGATAAGAAAAATAGGTATTCAATCTGTCATGTAGAATTTATCAAAAATAAATGTAGATTTCTTGGGTCCTTATTTTGTAAAAGTGGATACTATACTTCTTTTTAATATTAGCGAGGGCAAAGTTATCCTCCCATCTATCAATGAATGGAAGGACTTTTTTGTTAATTGCCACATATATGTATACACATAATTATAAACAATGTGTATACATAATACCATCCCACAGGTGCGAGACAGAAACTGTTTTATATGATCTTTGTATTTGTTGTCCCTTGGCTTCTGTAGATTAAGCCTCAAACATTTTATGTGCATATCTCTTGTAGCATTTAAAAATTGCTAACATTGCTCCTTATTCCAAAGAAAGAGGATAGGAAAGCCTACTTAAATCGATTTTGCATATAAAATATAGAATTAGCTATATCTCTTGATTGTTTGTTTTCTCAATATGACTTATGTGATGGATATCAATAACTGACTCGTTTGTATGTATTTGAATGACTCTCAGATTTTGTATCATTTACCAATTCAATATTAGAAAAGAGAAACTTTGACTGCATTTTAAGTATTTTTTGCTTCATTAATATGAATTAAAATTCCTATTTATGCTTTAGATTATAAAGTAATTTGTATTAAACTGTCTAAAATCCTACCACATTATAAAATGTAATTTTTTAAAGATTTTATTTATTTATTTGAGAGATCCAGAGTCTCCAGATGCAAATACCTCTTACTGACATTTTTGTAAAAATATATGATAAATTCTAGACCTTATATATTATGTTTGCACTACTAACACTCATTTTGTGCTTTAGGATTTCACTAGGTTTAAAATGAAAATAGAGGAGAATCATACCATGATATAACATAAAAATCTGAAGGGATAATGGAGGACAATAACATTAGCTATTGTGTTTGAGTATCGTGTTTGTATATTTTGTGTTAATTATCATTGTATTTTCCTTTTAACTCTATAATTATGGACATATTTAATAATTAACCCATTTTTGTAGACTTAGAAAACCAAAAAAGAGACTCTTAATTATAGAGAACAAACTGATGGTTATGAGAAGAGAGGTGGGGGTTTAGGTTACGTAGGTGATGGGGTTTAAGAAGGGCACTTATGATGCCCACCCGGTGTGATATGGATGTTGAATAACTATATTGTACACCTGAAACAAATATTACATTTTATGTTAACTAACTGGAATTGAAAAAAAAAGGAAATGAAGATCCATAGACTTAAAGTTACTTTCCCAAGATCACCCTGCTATTAAGAGAACACAGGCAGAATGAGATTCTCATGTAGGTCTCTGGATCCAATATGTCTGTCCTTCCCACAGTCCCTCTCTGCCCCCTCCCACATGGGCAGAGCTGAGAAAGCCAGGAAAATTAGATGTTTTGGAATGGCAACATTGCATGGCTTCTATTTAGTCCACTTTACCAGGATATTGTGAACGGAGTCATACAAAAAAAAAAAAAACAAAAAACAAAAAACAAAACATTTCTGCTCAGCAAAAGAAACAATCATAGATTGAAAAGGCAACCTATGGAACTGGAGAAAATATTAGCAAATCATATATTTCATAGGAGGCTAATGTCCAAAATATATTAAGAACCCTCATATAACTGAATAGAAAAAAAAAAAAAAAGCAAACAATCCGATTTTAAAAATCAATAGAGGAATTGAATTGACATTTTTCTTAAGTTTTTATTTAAATTTTACTTAACTATATTAGTTTCAGGTATGCAATACAGTGATTAGATTCAGGTATGCAATACATTGCAGTGATGCAATACAGTGATTCAGGTATGCAACACTTTCATACAATTCCTGGCACTCATCACAAGGTGCATTAGTTGGGGCACCTGGATGGTTCAATCAGTTGAGCATCTGACTCAATTTTGACTCAGGTCATGATCTCAGGGTCCTGAGATGGAGTCCCACATGAGGTTCTGTGCTCAGTGTGGTCTGCTTATTTTTCTTCTGCTGTTCCTCCTCTACTCACACTCTATCTCTCTAAAATAAATACATAAAATCTTTGAACACACAAACAAAAACAAACAAACAAAAAAGCACAAGAAGTGCACTCCTTAATCCCCATAACCTACTTAAACCAACCCCTAAGCCACCTCCGCTTCTGGTAACCATCAATTTGTTCTCTATAGGTAAGAGTTTGTTTTGTGGTTTGCCTCCCTCTCTCTTTTTCTCTCCTTCGCTCATTGTTTTATTTCTTAAATTTCACATATGAGTGAAATCATATGGTATTTGTTTTTCTTTGACTGACTTAGTTCACTTAACATAATACACTCTAGTTCCATCCATGTCATTGCAAATAGCAAGATTTCATTCTTTTTTACAGCTGAGTAATATTCCATGTATCTGTATTCCACCTCTTCTTTATCCATGAATACTTGGGCTGTTTCCATAATTTGGTTATTGTAGATAATGCTGATATAAACATGTATCCCCTGTAATTAGGATTTTTGCATTCTTTGAGTAAATACCTAGGACCCTAGGGTAATTCTAATTTGCTGGATCTTAGGGTAGTTCTGTTTTTAACATTTTGAGACACTTCCATAATGTTTTCTACAGTGACTGCAGAAATTTGCATTCCCACCAATAATGCAAGAGGTTCCCCTTTCTCTACATTCTTGCCAGCACCTGTTGTTTCTTATATTGTTGATTTAGCCATTCTGACAGGTGTGTGGTGATTTCTCATTGTAGTTTTGATTTGTATTTACCCGATGTTTAGTGATGCTGAGCATCTTTTCATGTGTCTGTGGGCCATCTATTGTCTTATTTAGAAAATTGTTTACTGATGCCCTTTGCCCATTTTTTTATTGGATTATTTGCCTTTTGAGTGTTGAGTTGTATAAGTTCTTTATATATTTCAGATACTAACTCTTTATCAGATATGTCATTTGCAGATACCTTCTCTCATTCTGTAGGATGACCTTTAATTTTGTTGATTGATTTCTGGGATTTCTGTTCTGTTATACTGATTTATGTATCTATTTTTGTGCCAGTATCATACTGTTTTTATCACTAGAGCTTTGTAATATTATTTGAAATCTGGAATTGTGATGCCTTCAGCTTTGCTTTTCTTTTTCACAGTTTCTTTGGCTATTTCAGAGTCTTTTGTAGTTCCATATGAATTTACGATTGTTTCTTCTACTACTAATATTTTTCAAACATCGACTCACCCTTGCAACTCAGGAATAAATTCCACTTGATGGTGATGAAATATTTTTTTAATGTACTATTGGATTTGGCTTGGTAGAATTGAGAATATTTGCATCCATCTTCATCAAGGATATTGGCTTACAGTTCTATTTTTTAATGGAGAATTTATCTGGTTTTAGTATCAGGGTAATGCTGGCCTCATAGAATGAATTGGGAAGTTTACCTTTTCTGTTCTTTAGCTTTAGAGTAGTCTGAGAAGAATAGGTGTTAACTCTTTTTAAATTTTTGGTAGAATTTGCCTGTAAAGACTTCTGACTTTTGTTTTTTGGGAGTTTTTTGATAACTGATTCAGTTTCTTTCCTGGTTATCAGTCTGTTCAAGTTTTCAATTTCTTCCTGTTTCAGTTTTGGTAGTTTTTAATGTTTCTAGGAATTTATGCACTTCTTCCAGGTTGTCCAATTTTTCGGCAAATATTTTTTCCATAATATTCTCTTATGATCGTTTGTATTTCTCTTGTATTGGTTGTTAGTTCTCCCTTCTCACTTGTGATTTATTTATTTATGGCTATCAAATGCAAAGAAGACATGCAGATGGCCACTGGGTACATTAAAAGATGCTCAACATCACTAATATCAGACAAATGCAAATCAAAAGTACTATGAAATATTGTCTCACACCTTTGTTAAAATAACTTTCTTCAAAAAGACAAGAGATAGAAGGAGTTAACAAGGATATGGAGAACAGGGAACTCTTGTGCATTGCTGGTGGAAATGTATATTGATACAGCCATTATGGAAAAGAGTGTGGAGGTTTTCTTAAAAAATTAAAGTTAAGGATTATAGAAAGTTATTAATAAATGACAACATGAATCCATCTTTCTTGGCTGCAAAGTTTTTATCAAGGAGGTCGGGGTACTTTTGTTGAAAGCAAATGAAAGCAAGTATTAACTCTGAGGGGCTCCCGGGTAGCTCAGTCATGATCTCAGGGTTGTGGGATCAAGCTCCACATCAGGCTCTGTACTCATTGTGGAGTCTGCTTGTCCTTCTCCCTCTGCTTTTCTCCCTGCTCGCTCGCTCTCTCTCTCAAATAAATAAATAAAATCTTTAAAAAGAAAGCAAATGTTAACTCTGAACCCCACTGATAGCTGAATGAATGCAAATGAGGTGCTTGCCTAACAGGATTCTATGATTTGGGAAGAGGGTGATCCACCTGCTAGTCTGGAGAACGTCTAGAATTTGTCTGAACCTGGAAACAAGTACTGACAACAGTTCTATTTTGTTGACCTTTAAAAATTTAGGAATTGAGAGTGCAGTAGGAGCCTGTCTTTGTCAGTGCAAATTGCTGTAACAAATATGGTAGACTGGGCGGCTTAAACAGCAGGCATTTATTTCTCACAGTTCTGGATGTCCAAGATTAAGGTGTCATCCTTTTTGATTCTTGGTGAGACCCTTGTTATAGGTTTGCAATCAGCCACCTTCTCACTGTATATTCACAGGGAGGAGAGAAAGAGAGTTCTGGTCTCCATTCCTTTTCTTCTAAGGACACTAATCCCATCATAGGGGCTCCACCCTCATGATGTAATCTAAACCATCTCCCAGAAGACCCCACCTCCATGTGCTATCACACTGGAAGTTAAGTCTGCAATGCATGAATTTTGTTGGGGCACCAGCATTCCATCCATATAGGGACTCTTAAGAACCTTTGAGACACAGTGTGTTAAGTGGGTGGATAATATTAAATCACAGGTGATGCCAGCATTCTCTTTCCTTCCTTCTCACTCCGTACAGCTCCTTCCTTTACCCTTAGAGTTCTAATTCTACATGGATTGTTTTCAATATGTATTTTTGGATCAGTAGACATATTCACTTTTTCACCCCGGTAAGTCTTGACAAAGGTCAAAAAAATAACCTGTGTAATAGTTAGGAGAAGTTTTATGTTGCATGTAAGAAATTTCAACTAAACTTGTCTGAATTGCAAAGTCTGTATCCTAAATGCAGAGAGTGATAGAGGATGAGCCAGTCAAGCTTGGTAGAATTAAGAGTTCCTGCATGGGAAAGTCAGCATTTTATTATAAAGAATTTATGACTTTATTCTCATTTCTCAGCATTTACTTTATGTATGTATGTATGTATGTATGTATGTATGTATGTCTGCTTGAATGTGTTTGTTTCTTTCTTTTTTTCTTACATTAGAGAGGTTAAGTATAGGTTCCAGTTTACGGATAAGGGTTAAGTATAGGTTGTGGAGTTAGAATACCTAAGTTTTAGCCGTAACTACACAATTTATTGTTATGTTCATGGATAACCAGTGATTTCTTTTCTACTATTATGTTTATTTCAGATGATTCCTGAGAAATAAGTTTAATATATATTTAAAGTTGTGATGCATGTTAAACACTCAAGTATTACCTATTCTCTCCTTTGTTCTCAACTGTCTTCTGGATAGTTGATATTGCCAGACAGGTGATCTCAGAATAAATGAGGTATCAAGGAATGTGCCTGCCTTTACTCTGCCTTTACTGTTGTCCAGAACTCAATTGAACACTTCATCGGAGCCCTGAAAATTGATTGATTAATTTTTATACCCCATTATGCATTTCTTAGGCTAAAACCTCTGCTAGTTTTCCATGGCAGGACAGTAGATGCTTTGTAACCTTCCTTTAGATACATTGATGTTTTCTGTATTCCCTTGTGTCAGAAAAATGTTCAGTTGGAACATAGCCTGCCATTGGTGCTAGCAAAGTCTGTGTTGATACTCAGAGAAGATGAGTTTGGATTGAGTAAGTTTTAATAGATAGCATTTGTAATTAAGATGGTATGGTAGCTATAACATTGTGTGTCAGCTGTATTCAATGTTTTGTGGGTTTTTTTTTTAAAGATGGAATGGTGGTAGGCAATTTATATTGTATTTTTAAATTTGTTTCTGAAAGTATATGTTTAATCAATTCCCATTTCTTCAAATCATTGTATCCTCACTGGGCTGATGCCAAGTAAGGAGCATAATGGTAGCCAGCCTTCAAGATGGCTCACAGTCGTCTCCACCTTCTGATATTTATACTCTTTTGTAATCCCCTTCTAAATTGTGCAGGGGGGGGGGGTTAGTCTGTGTGACCGATAACATGATAGGATGTGACTTTAAGATTAGGTTTATAATGAAGATTCTTTGCTTGATCGAACTTTAGTGAGGGTCTTGAAACTTCTCCTAGGCTAATCTGTATACTTCCTTGTAAAATCTCTTATACCAAGAAGGCTAAATCAGTTTAGCAAGAACCTCCCCTACCCCAGACTCAATACCTGATCACCCTGGTTATCTGATCAGATTCCTAATTCTTCACTATCTCCCAGGGGATATCTGATCACCCTGGATGTTTTCACCAGGAATCCTGTTAGGTTGACTTAGCCAGAGCCCCCTCACCCCTGATGTTTCCTCATAGTAACTTTCTGTCCACTGACACCCACTTGCTTTTTGACTAGAAATTCCCTCTTGCCTGTGCTATATTTGGGATTGAGGCCAGTTCTCTATTGAGGTATCCTTTTTCCCCCATTGATGTAGTCCTGAATAAAATCTGAGTTAACCTCTTTAGTTGGGGAAGGGGGGTACAGATGATATGATAGCTAAACTGGATAAACTTCTGGCAATTTTATATTTGGTTTTGAAATTCATTAATGTCCTGGGGTTCACTTTGTATGGTTTGGTGGTAAAATGTCTAAGCACAATTATTCATATTTTTAAGTAATTGGTTTCTTACTAAAGGAAAGGGAGGAACTAATTATGTAGAAGGACAATTATGCTCAAATTTTCCTGTGACAGTTGACAGCTTATAAAGCAGTGTGCTATTAATGTGAGTTCTGTGGGCTTCCTAACTCACAAAATACCAATCTCACTGCTCACATTATACTCTAGGATTGAACCATAAAGGGGAAAAAATGAAGGCACTGCATACCTCATTACACAGACCTAAGAGGTGGTGTGTAGCAAAGGCTACAAAATTACTGTGGCTCATCAGAGTCAAACAGAAGCCGATGAAATAGGAATAGTTCATCAGAACCAGTCAATCCAGGAAAGCAAAGGATTTAAATCAAAATGATAATAGAGAGGCTAAAAGAAAATGTGCACTGTATGAGCAATGGAAGAAAAAAATATTGTTATAAAGGGAAGACCTACACAGAATGGAGTTCATATGTTAATGATTTTATGAAATTAGATAGTCTGCATCATGTAAGAATTTTATTTTTATGTGCACCTGTTCAAAGGAAGGCAAAGGGGTATAACAAAGTTATTTTTTAATACAAATTTTACCATATATTTTCTAAAAATAAGGAATGCAATTTCTGCCTTTCATTGTGGTTGTTTTATGGGTAAAACAAAAAAAATCATTTTATGTTATATTGAAAGAGCAAGTCACTTATTTTCTCTGACATTCAATTTTTGCTCCTGTAAAATGACAGCATTGCAATGGATACCTATCATATTTGCTTCTGGTTTCAAATTCGCATGATTCCATGAAAAACAGTTTTCCACTAGATTGAGATATCTTTCCATTCTTCCCAGCTATGTCATTTTAGTGTTTTATTTTGTAATTTTTTAGGACTTTTAGTAACATTTGTTTGTGAAGCTGTATTTGGTTTCTCATTCTTCTCCGGTGATTAATTACATGTGAATTGTCCTTAAATTCCAAATTGTATCCTCAGGCTCAAGACATCCGCTCAGCACTACATGGACTAGTATATGTATGCCTGTAATACATATTTTATCATTGTGCCTCTCACTTATTTGTAAGCCCATCTCTGTACTTAATAACAGACATATTAGGTAAAATTCAGATCCAATCTTTAATATGTCATGCTGTTTTTAAACTCACAAATTCACAGCTTCAATTTTCAATGGAGAAGCTTTGTGGTTTTTACAAAGAAAAATGTATTTTTCCTAACCTTCACTTTGTGGAAGTTCAGGAAAATGTGCCCCATTCCTACTTTGAATATGCAAACTTCAATTATCATATTGATATAGCTATCAGCTGTCCCCTTTGATAATACCGTATAGATGAATAGAAACAGAAGATTCATTTCATTTGTGTCAACAATAGCAGAAAATAATATGACAGAGTGCAGGACTCAAGGGATTCATCTGACATTATTGAACAACCTCTTACCCCAGGAATTGCCTCTTACTGGGTCTTCTCCAGACACATTACACAAAAGAAGATCTTCTGATGGCCTTTGAACAATCTGAGGCACTGATCTATGCATTTTAGATAAGATGCCCTAATGGGAATGCAAATAATTTTATCCTGAAATCTTAGTCAAAAGCATGAAAAAAATTTCTTTTGTATGGATCTTTGAAAGATCTTTTACAATGACCATTCACATCAATGCCAAATCCTCTGGGGGGATGGGCCTTGACATAAAATCATAAAATACAAATTAACATTTTATTATTCAATTTAAATGGCAGTGAAATATGAGAGGGGTTTGGCTTCCTGGGAAATCAACATGAACAGAGAAGCAAAATGTGTCCAACTATCAGATATGAATTGTTAGCTTCTGAAGATATAGGTTTCTTTGTTAAGATTTATATTTGATAGGACAGTTTTCTGTATTAAAATTATTATTTAGTGAATTTATGATTTCTTTTTTCATGAAATAACACTAACATAGTAAATATGGATATATACGTAAGATAGAGACACACATATATATAATAATTTATATATAAGAATCATCCAGGAAGTTATTATATGATGTAGAACTGATTTTTTTCATAAATTAATAATAAAATTCCTAATTACTCAGGACATTTTTAGAGGTCTCTTTGGCTCGCAGTAGTGAGCAAACATATGTAGTATTTA
Source organism: Spilogale gracilis (assembly GCA_004023965.1). NCBI lineage: Eukaryota > Metazoa > Chordata > Mammalia > Carnivora > Mephitidae > Spilogale > Spilogale gracilis. The sequence goes on from PITA01007923.1 coordinate 77,456, forward strand.
TTGGGATGATACGCAGGCCTCCTTATGGTAGCAAAAATAAAATGCAAACGTACGTAGTATTTATTGGGATGATATGCAGGCCTCCTTATGGTAGCAAAAATAAAATTCTTTGGTGACAGAGCTAGCTTTATTATTTTCTTTAATAAGGACTATCTGTTCCTTTATAGCTATCCACTTTAAAATAGAGTATTTGAAAGAGAACTTTTAGAATAATTGTAAGTTCGGAAAGTAAAACAACAAAAATCTTTTTCCATCGGGCAGTTTGTTTCACAATTTCTGGTTTGTTATTAGAATCTGATTACTGTTAGAAAAGTAACAAACATGTCTCAACACCACCATAGCTATAACTCTAACTCCCTGCCCCACACAGCTGCTTCTGAATGTAGCATTTGTTGCATAGAACATATGTGCCAAAGCTTGAGCTAAATAACCTATTGGACTTCTTTATTGGGGCTTCATAGAAGTCCTGTGTTGTAGACTCTACTTAGTCCTATACTTAAAGTAGTTGCAATCATACAAAACCAATTTCCCAGGGTCCAAGATCATCTGCATGATTTTAGGCACCATAATATTCTAATTTTGCATGTAGGTTACATATCCAAGATTATATTGTTAGCTACTTCCTCTGACATATATTAGAATGCTGACAAGCCTGCAAGAGGTAAGAGGATGGGAAGAGTTTTTAGAGAAGGGGGACAAGGGAGATGAAATGGCATGCCCCAGTGATTCATGTGAGCATGTATGAGCTCAGTCACCTCAAAAAGGATTTAAATAGTTCTGCTTAGGATTCCCCGTACAGAATCCCACCAATTTAACTGGGACAACAGGGATAATTGTCTGTTTGATTCTAGGAACTAGTGTGATACATTAAAACATCACAGGAAAAATCAGCTTGAGAATAAAAGAATTCAATAATAAATCATTCATATACTGCATGTGACACTCGAGGGCTTGTTTCACTGACATGTATAACTTTACATGTGAAATTAATCTATGGAAAGAAAGTTGTACATTTTGCTGTTTATAAAAATATAGTATTGCAAAGTGTATGTTGAACAGTACCATGACCTAGATGTCAATCATAACATAATAGGAAAGAAAAAAAAGGTCCACGAATTATGGTAAAATAAATTTTATTTTGAGCAATATTAGTTTCTTTTCAGTGATCTTTTTTGACATTTAATAGATTTTTCAGTCATGCACAAATAGAAGAAGAATGTAAGTGGAATGAAAGTATAATACTTTTTGGCACCAAATGAAACATTAAACCGTGCCAAGAAGAGAGCTTCTGGATGTGTCCATTTCACCCATGAACGCTTCAGGCTCTCCAGACCTAACGTGGAGGGAAGCCATACAGTGGCTGGTCTCCTGGGCCGTTCACATTGCAGACAAAGGCTAAAAGGTGGCTGACTCCACAACGCACCACTGCGTTCTGCAAATAAATCAGTTGACTTCAGTTTTTGGAAGTGGATTTTTGACCTGCTGGGTGTGAAGTAAATTTGAATAGCCATGTTTAGTAGATCTCTTTCCATTCACTTGCATCAAACAACCATGTTTTTATAGATACTGCTGCTCCAAAATTAACTTACACATAGTTTTAGTGAGGTGCTTTTTTTTAATAGCAGTGGTTTTTTTTATTTCAATAGTGTGAAGTATTGTAAGCTATAAAAGTGCACAGAAAAAAAAATAACCATTCATATGCTACCAACCAGCTCTGTCAAAATTGGTATTTTCCCATTTTTTAATCAATTCTAAAAATTTTGGAAGTAATAAATCGTGAGGGATACAGTTGAACATACCTACAAACCTCTTCCTACAATTTTCATTTCCTTCTGACCTCTGAGAGATAGTGATCATCCCAATTTTGGATGTGATTTGCAACACTATATTTCTGTTACATATATATTTAATAATGGACACATATAAAATATATGTATAGTTTTGGTGTTATCAAATAATTTCTAAACAATGTCATGGTATAAGTATCTGTCTTCATATTCTTTTTTTAAAAGATTTTATTTATTTGAGAGAGAGAGAGTAAAAGCAATCACAGAGGGAGAGGGACTATACAGAGAGAGGGAGAAGCAGGCTTCCCGCTGAGTGGGAGCCAGATGCGGGTCTAGATCCCAGGACCTTGAGATCATGGCCTGAGCCAAAGGCAGATGTTTAACTGACTGAGCCACCTGGCCGCCCCTGTCTTCATATTCTTTTACTTAATTGCTGTTTTGAGATTCCTGCATGTTTATACATGCAGTTTTATTTTCACTGTTCTATGTATTCTGTTATTAGCCTGTATCCAAATTTATTTATTCTCCTATTACTACATACTTAAGTTTTGTTCTAGTTTTTGCTACAAAACACAGTGCTACAATCAAATTTATCATACAGTTATCCTGAGTGTGTCTGAGAGTTTATGTATGTATAATTATACAACTTGCATATAAACATGAAATTACCAAATTAAATATTATGCCATATTCTACTGTATCAAATATTGCTAAAATTCTCTCCAAATTTGTTTGAAAATTTGTACTTCCAACAGCAGTCTAATGGGAGATTCCATGATTCAAGATCCTTTCAAAATTTAGTACTGTGAACAATAATTAGTTCTTAAAATTGATGAATGAGAAACAGTATCTGATTACAGCTTAATTGAATTTTCCTGATTGGTAATGAAGTTAAGCATATTTTTAATATGTTGAATATGTTACCTTGGCCATTCATATTTTCTCCTCAATATTCTTATTTAAAGGCTTTGCTTACTTTCCCATAGTTCTCTTGTCTTTGGCTTACAGAATGATAGATTTCTTTATTTCCCTTTATCTTCTTTAGATAAGTTTGTCTTCTTACTTTGTTTTTATTGTTTTTCTTCACGCATGCAAACTTTGCATGTTTTTCCTTCTATATTTTTAAATAAAAATTTTAAAATTTTTACACCTAAAATTGTTTTGTATGGTTTGAGGAAATGATTTTTTTTTCATTATGCAGAACCAGTGATCTCAGCACTAACATTCGACAGTTATACATTATATTATATATTTCCTGGTTTTCAGTCCTGTTGGAACCTATTGATATTTTCTTGGCATTCTTCCTAATCTTTCCGAAGAAGCTACATTTAATTTAGGCAAACCTCTCTATTATTAATTTTCAATTTTTACAATCATCTTAGCTAATTCCCTACTAATTTCATTGGTTGAATTTACTTTTTTCTTTTTCAAATTGCCTTTGGCTAGATATTTTATTAATAATTTTCTGTTCTCAAATGAAAGCTTATGAAATTCTGAATTTTCTCTTTAAATACCTAAGTGTATCCAAGATTTTTTGATAAATATATTTCCATTTTCATTCTAATTTAGGTATTTTACTTTTTCTTATAATTTTCTTGATCTAATATTCAGGTGTGTGCTTCTGAAATTCTCAAGTATGCGTATTTAGATAAAATGTTTAGACTTTGAATTATTGTGTTATAATTAGAAAACGTGGTCTATAAAACATGTTTATCCTTTGTATTTTTTTTAAGACTTTGAATTATGGTATTACAGTTGGAAAACTTGCCCAGTCTTTATTATCCTTTGTTATATACTTCCTGGCTAAATATATGTTGTATATTACATATATTTATATACACACACTCACACACACTTGCATGTATGAAGACAAATAACATACTTATTTTGTTATTGGTATGATTATTGTTATGTATTCAACAATTTACTTGCCAATTTCTTGCTTCTGTCTTCTTTTGGTTTTAATTGCTTGCTTGCTATAGTTCTTGTTAACTGGTGGTTCTCAACCAAGTTGCATGTTGAAATCCTCTACAGAACTTTAAAATCAAACTGGTGACTCAACCCCACTCACAGGATGCTAATTTAATAAATCTGAAGTGTGGCTGATACTGAAAATGTCACAATCCACCCCCACCCAAGTGTTTTTAATGGTTAGCCAGAGTTGAAAACCAAGCTCTTTGTGGTCTTTTTAGCAAAAAACAACAACAAAAAAACTACAAAAAACAAAACAAAACAAAACCTTTTGGAAAGTTTTTTTTTTTCATAATTCCTTTGTAAATATTTTTAGGCTGTCAAGATACAGAATTGCAAGTTGACAGTTACTTTCTTGCTACACTTGGAAGAAACCGCATTATCTTCTACTTTCTAGTATTGAACTTGAGAAATTTGCAGGTGGGATAATTGTTCTTTTCCAGGCATTTTTCTTTACTTCCCTAGTTGATTTTAAGATTTTCTATCTGCTTTTGATCCTCTGCAATTTCACTATAGTGTCCCTTGATATATGGTTATCTGTGCTTGTCTTTCTCAGGACTAGGATAGTACTTCAATTTAAGGATTCATGTATTTTACCAAAACTGAATAAAATTCATCCATATACTCTGAATATCACTCAAACCATTTTTGTCCAGGTTATTTTTTTAAATAGGGTAATCTTTTATTTTCATATCCTAGTTTATATTTTTAACTATGTTAAGTGTATCTATTTATTTTTATTATTTTTAAAAGATTTTATTTATTTGACAGAGAGAAACACAGCTAGAGAGGGAACACAAGCAGGGGGAGTGAGAGAGGGAGAAGTAGGCTTCCTGCCGAGCAGGAAGCCCGATGTGGGACTCGATCCCAGGTCTCCAGGATCATGCCCTGAGCCGAAGGCAGTCGCTTAACCAACTGAGCCACCCAGGCGCCCCTAAGTATATCTATTTAAAGAAAAATGACCAAAACAAAAAATCTGTTCTCTTAAGTGCTCAAGGATTGAATTCTTCTGTTATATTATCTGTGAACTCTTGATCTTGGTGTGTTTCATAGTTTAGATTATAAGTTTATCTTTAGTGAACCCTTATTTATATATATGTGTGAAAGTCCTTTTTTCATTGCTCTTTACATTTGCTTCTGCTGGAACCCAAATTGTTTTACCACAGCAAAATACATTTTATGGCTGGGAATTATCCAAGATTGAATAACGGAAGAAATGGAAACATGCCTGAGGGCAGATCATGGCTATGAATGTTCATGTCCATGCCAAAAGATAAATTTCCTTTTGCCAGAATAGCAGACTCTTCATTTCATTTAGAGTTAGCCCTGAAGAGGTCCTGATTTTGGAAGATAACATATACCTGTTTTAACTCCCTAGATCTTATTAGTCCAAGACCTACTCATGCATCCTCAACTGGGAGTTAGTATCAAAGACCTGAGAGCAGAATTTCTCCACATCAACACTGTTGACATCTTGTGATAGATAATTGTTTAGTGGTGCTGTGGTGGGCAGGGGTGGGGGACTTGTATCCTGTGCATTATAGGAGGCTTAGTAGTAAACCTATCTCTACCCACAAGATGCCAGTAGTACACACCCCTTCCCAGTTGTTACAACCGAAATGTTTCTCCATTTACAAATATCCCCATGAGGGCAAAACTTCTACCACTTAAGAACCACTGTCTTAGATTATTGAGATCAGCAAGCTCTTAAGAGCAAACTCAGGATTAAATAAGCTCATGTACCTAGTGGTCTATTGCTTCTTATGTATAGCTCCTAGAAGTTTCCTTTACTTTCTTGTGAGCTCAGTTACATACATATTCAACAGCTCTAATAACAGTCTGTCTAATATTTAGAAATGGAAATGTTTATAGCAAGAGAATTTTCAGGTACTTAATTTTATATTGCCAAAACTGGAGTTCTAAATTATTATTATTACTTTTTAAGATTTTTATTTATTTATTTGACAGAGAGAGATCACAAGTAGACAGAGAGGCAGGCAGAGAGAGAGGAGGAAACAGGCTCCCTGCCAAGCAGAGAGCCTGGCATGTGCCTCGATCCCAGGACCCTGAGATCATGACCTGAGCCGAAGGCAGAGGCTTTAACCCACTGAGCCACCCAGGTGCCTGGAGTTCCAAATTATTTTTTAAGTTTGCAATAATTTAACAAGAAGATACACTTGAGCATGGGTTAATTGGTCATGTAATTCTGATGTAGCATTTATATAAGCACGAGTGGACAGTACACGTGTGTCCTATTTTCAGGACAGCAAATGCTATCGACCATGGTGGGGCACAGCTTGAGAGCTGGATAACCTGGCTTCTCAATGTTGGCTCTGCCTCCAACTAGCCCTGTGACTACAGTCAAATAAATTGTCAGTTCTACTTTTTACTATCTTACTATGATTTCATTTCTTGTTCACTAATTACTACTTATCACTTATCTAATTTGGTTGCAGTATACCCAACCAGACTTGTATTAAAATTTTGTCAATTTATGAATATGAAATTGATAGTATCTATAAAATACATGCTGGTTGTTGATGTATCTCCCCTAAATGGCTATCATGTTATGGTACATTATGAACTTTTATTCATATAAATGTTACCAGTCATTCACTATATGTTTTTAGTATTTCCTGTCTCATTTAAATATAAAAAAAATAGTGCCTACTATTTCACTGTAATGCAAATTACAAAGCAGTTATTTTTTTTAAAGAATTATTTATTTGTGGGCACCTGGGTGGCTTAGTGGATTAAAGCCTTCTGGCTCAGGTCGTGATCTCAGGGTCCTGGGATTGAGGACAGCATTGGGCTCTCTGCTCAGCGCAGAGCCTGCTTCCTCCTCCCTCTGCCTGCCTCTCTGCCTACTTGTGATCTATCTCTGTCAAATAAATAAATAAAATCTTTTAAAGAATTATTTATTTTAGAGAGAGTGCGAGAGAGTAGCATGCATAAGTAGGGAGAGAGGCAGAGGGAGAGGGAAAGAGAGCATCAATCCCAAGCAGACTCCCTGTTGACTGTGGAGCCTGACTCAGGGCTCTGTCTCAACAACCCTCACATCATGACCTGAGCCAAAATCAAGAGCTGGGCACCTAACCAACTGAGCCACCCAGGCACCCCATGAGGAAGGTATTTTAAAAACAAAAAAAGAAAGTATTTGCAAATGTGAAAAATTTTACATATTTGAACTAAGTATTTTAAATTCTTTAAAGAGAAAGGGATTAGTGGAGAAGATTAATCGTAATGGTTTAATTAAAGTGATACCAGTCAAGCTCTGTCTTAAAACATAACATTTGGTTTGATTAGTAAAAGTGGAGAATGAAAAGGGCATCTGAGCAGCACATTTCATGGAGGAAAATATCGAGTCAGATGCCTTCACTTACTATTCTTGGGCAGAGAAAGTTTGAGGAGATGGTTTCCTACTCTTCCATAAAGAGGCCCACCACAGCACTGTCACTGCTGACCTTCTTTGTTCCTGTGCCGTAAGGTGACTCTTAAAAGTCCCATGTGGATGGGATATAGATGGGGGAGGTACACCTTCTCTATACCCACTCAAGCTGGACAAGAGCCAAAGATGACTTAGTTTTAGCTATTGAAAATAGCATCAGGTATCTCAGGAAAGAAAGCTTAAGAAATGTAAAAGCAATGGAGGTAAAATTCAATTTCGTATTCCCTGGAAGTTCAGTTGAGGGTAGAGCCTGACAAATGATAGTGAGTCCAGATGTCAAGCTTTCTTGACTTTTGACGTTGATGTTTCCTAGAGGGGGAGAGTCCACAGTGGGATTTATCATGACCATTTCAACATGATTATAACCCAGCAGAGAATTGCAATATTTGCAGAAATAACCAGAAAACCAAAGAGTATATGGTCAATGATAGCATAGCACTACAAAGTAGCATGGGAGCTGAATAGGGATAGAACACTGAAGAAAAAAACTCCTTGAAGTTGAAGTATATGAGTTAGACCTTGACAAATGATCAGTATTTGAAATGAATGAACATTGATATAAAGACTGAATTGGATTATATGTGAAATCAAACTAAAGGTAAAAGTCATGGGCTGGAAAAGGAATAGAATAAAGCCAGAATTGTCATCAGACAAGACAGAAGTGGTATAGTTTCAGGGAATGCAGAAAGTTGAAGTATTTTCAAATTAGTTATCAATGTGTGTTAAATGTCATCATAATGATTTATCACATTGTTTGGGACAAATGTCTCCATTTAAAAAAGTATCTCACTTGAATAAGATCCTTCAGAATCCTAGGAAATTCAGCCGAAAGCATTTAGTCACTTCTATATGATGAACAGTTTTCTTCAAGAGAAAAGGTTCTAAATGCAAATGTCAGAATCCACTATCATAATGCTTTACTGATTATCTTTCTGTTGAGAAGCTCTAAGTACTTTGGTGATCTTGTCTTATATACCTGTGGCAGGGTTAAGTACAATTTAGAGGGGTTTGCTATCTCCATAGTAGGAAAAAGTTTAGCAGAATATTTTTTAAATATATCATGTGCCTGGTCTCCATTTTATTTGATTCTCAAGTAAAAGGTGATAAGAATAAAGATTGGAGAGTAAATAAAGAAAAAAAATTAAATGAAACCATGAAGAATCTAATTTTTTTTTTTTACAATTTTTACGATTTTATATTAGAGTGAGCATAAGAGGAGGAGGGCAGAGGGAGAGAGAGAGAGAGAATTTCAAGCTCACCCTGAACTGGAATCCAGTGTGGGGCTTGATCTCATGACCTTGACATCATGACCTGAGCCGAGATCACGACGCGAGCTGAAATCAAGTGTCAGATGCTTAACCAGCTGAGCCACCCAGGCACCCCAGAATCTGAAAATATTCTAGATTAATAAGAAGAGACCATTCATAGACTTGAACCATTCTTGATTGTATATTTTTACAACTATAAAAATACTTTTTTGTGTGCAGTATAATTTCAAGCTACCCAGCACTTTACATTTGAACAAAAAGCAAGAGAGGAAACTTTCTCCTCTAATCTTCTACTTTTTAAAATACAAGTTAACTACTTTACCTTTATCTTGATTGACGATGCTCCAAGTAAAACCGATCATTTCAGATAATTCTAAAGAAAACAATCTTATGGTTAACACCACATGAAAATGAGTATTTAATAACTTTTAAGGTGATGCTGTTATTCATCTCACTGAAAAATGAAGTTACATTTCTCTGATGTATATCACATATGTGACTGAATACCCATTTTTTACACTTCTTCTCTCTCTCTCTCTCTCTCTCAGTGATGGAATGAAGAGAATTATAATATGCACATACTTAAAAGAAGAAAATTCATTTTAACTCTTAAAAGCTGCTGATGCAGAGGCTTACTCCATATTAAGGAATCAAACCATTGAAACCTCTGGAAGCATGGATGATAATCCTATAAAATATATTAATTCAGTAATGTAGGAGAAATTAGAAATGGTCTCAAATAGCTGAACCCTAATAATAAGAGACCTAGCTAGCAGTCGCATTTTAATACCCAAGCTAGCTTTTCATTCTGGAAAAATATTCATTTACTTTATTGATAAATATCATAAAATAACAGTTTAAGTCTTCAGAGCAGGACAACATCAAATCCAGTTGGTTCAGTTTTCTGTAGTTCATAAAATGATGTTCATATAATAAAGCAAGGTATTTAACTTGTTGCCTCTCCTTTAACTAGAAGCATATGGAGGTAAATACTAGACATTTCCATGGTAGGATGAATTAACAGTAGAGCAAATTCTTGCCATTGGCTTATGAGTATTTGTTTCCAACCTAGTTTTATCTAATGTGAAATGCTACTAACTTATGCCTTTCTGGAAAATATTTTTTCCTTTTATAGTCTACCTAATAACTGTGAACACCGTACTCACTTTAAAGTAGATACATGCTACTGAGTCCTTCGGAAAGGAAGGTTTTTCCACTTTGAGGAAAGACTCAGAAATCAATGCATCAAGATACATTTGGAAAATACATTCCTTGGAGTGCCTGGGAAGCTCACTCTGTTATGTACCTTAATTTCAGCTCAGGTCATGATCTCAGGGTTGTGAGATTGAGTCCTGTGTCGGGCTCTGTGCTCAGAGTAGAGTCCACTTGAGATTTTTTTCTCTCCCTCTTTCTCTGTCCCTTACCTGACTTGCACTCTAAATAAATAAATTAATTTAAAAATATTTTATTTATTTATTTGACACAGAGAGCGTGTACAAGCAGGGAAAATGACAGGTAGAGGAAGAGGGAGAAGCAGACTCCCCATGGAGCAGGGAACCCAATGCAGGTCTCTATCCCAGGACTCTGGTGTCATGACCTGAGTGAAGGCAGATGATTAGCAGGCTGAGCCACCTAGGTGCCCCCCAAAATAAAATCTTTAAAAAAAAGTATATTCCTCATATGGATATCCAAGAGCACTGTCTGCATAAAACCTTTTAATTTAGCTGTGCTGTCTTTAAACTATTACATAATTCAAAACTATCATTTGATTTTGTATTCTATTAAAATATCTATAAATGTTAACTGTACAATTATTAATGCAATATGAAACTGAGCTTATTATTGACAGATAAAATTTCCTTAGAAGCTCTCTACTAGAGACCATTGGCTTGAGGCCAGTGAACAATATTTATGTATTTTTTCCCTATTCATTCACTACATCTTCCATTTTATATTATTGGGTTTTTAAATTTTAAATTTAACAAAGATTAAGTCACAAGATGTGTTGCAGTGGTGGTTCGTGATTCTGAAAATAAGAAATGTTTCTCTGAAACTTAGAGTCTTAGGCATGTGGTTATTTCTATGCTGCCAATATTGTGTTATGTGGGACCAGATTGGGAGGAAGATTTGGAAAAAAAAAACAAAAAACCTAAAGCCACCTTTTTCTTCT
>PITA01007924.1:0-13978 GCA_004023965.1 Spilogale gracilis
CTGTTGTTTCGTTTCCCTCCCTAGATTACCCTAGTTCCCATTTGCTTTCCTTCTGCCACTGTCCTCCAGTTTGCCCCTCATGCACCACAAGTAAGTGAGACCATGCAATACTTGACTTTCTCTTCTTGGCTTATTTCACTCAGCATAATCTCTTCCAGTCCAGTCCATGTTGCTACAAAAGTTGGGTATTCATCCTTTCTGACGGAGGCATAGTACTCCATTGTATATATGTACCACATCTTCTTTATCCATTCATCTAGCAATGGCATTTTCTTCAGGCTCTCTTGTTCCCTTCCGATGCCTCTCCCTACTCAGTCTTCTATTTCCTACCCTGCTCTAGGTCCCAGAACAAGAGCATTGACTTCCCTGTTGCTATATCCATTCTTGAAGGGCTACAACATTCCTGGCCTCTCTGAATACCAGGTCTGGGGAAAGGAGCTCAGGAACAGGGTGCGGAAACAGGTAAGCCCTTCTGAAGTCTACATGCCCTTCCCACCCCACCACTTAGGGTCCTGTGGGCTGCCAGACGGCCCCTCCCCCTGCTCTACCTGCTGTAGGCTCCACCTGGGCCAGGCAGACAGAGCTCCAAGCCTCCTTCTCCCCAACTACAGCTCATAGCCTCGCTCTGCTGCCTTCTGAATTCCCAGGATGCCTAAGAACAAACTCGTAGAAGGATGGAGGGCAATTCTACAGGAAATCTACAAGGGCCCCCTCTAAATGTTGATGAAGCTTCAGCTCGTTCACAGTGTTGAACTTTGATTTATCATCATTTTAATATCTTAGAAGTGAAGGGCACCCTCGTAAAACATTATTGCAGCCCGTAAATGGAGAGAAATTGTTTCCCCTGTACCAGGGCAATGAAACTCCACTCTCGTGATCCGCAGTCCAAGAGGAAACCCTCCACAGAGGTTAAGAACATTAATACAAATTGAGTAAGGCTTTTTCATATCCTACTGAGCAAACCATTTCATTGCCATTAACATGCCCAGATTTAAACAAACTCGTCTTCCATTAAAAACCCGGCTGAAGAGAGCAGAAGGTGGGTAGAGGGGATGGAGGGGCAAGATGGCAGCCTCCAGGTCCTACTTCTGGAGGTCCCTGGCTGCCCAGCCAAGAGGAGCATGGGTAGAGGACAACCTCCAGCTCCCCAGTCCTTCAAGGTCAGCTGAGAACCAATATTATGCCCTTCCCATGCAGCCTGTGCCCTGTGACCAAACGAAGCAGAGATACAAAGGCTCAGCCATTCTGGTCCAACATGGGACAGCTCTGAAGGGCAATGATTTCTCTGGAGTCCTCCTACCAGGGCTGTCCAGGGCTTCACGGCATCTATGCCACATGTTCGACTTCTCTGCCCAAAGCTGCTGCTTCTCCCTTCCTGCCACAGGTGCAATACCTAGCAGACCCCAAATTTCATCTCAGCATCTGCTTCTGCAGCATGAGACAGGTTGAGGATGCCAAAAGGGAGCTTGGGGCCACCACTGGCCCAGGCAGGAGTGTGCTGAGCCTGATCTGCTCTGGAAGACTACCTAGCTGCCCAAATTTGCATGATGCCAGGAAATGCTCAAGACACACAGGCCATACCAGGGATATAGAGAGGCAGTCTTGGCCATCCCCCATTGGAAGTTGGGCGTGAAAAGAGGAAGGACACATTGGAATTGCAAGAAGAGGAGTTGGTTGGGAGAGAAAGGAAGTGACCTCAATTCCAAGTATATTGATTCCAGCAGGAACCAGAGTTGGGGATGAACAGAGGGAGGAGAAAAATTCTGGGAGGTGGGGGACAAAGGGGTCCAGAACACTAAGTAGCGACCTGTCCTAGAGATACAGATCTGGGAGGCATTCATATTGGGATGATGTAGTTTGGAACATCTGAGCAGAGGAGCCTGCCAGGGAGCACACAGTGTGATAGAAGGGGAAACACCAAGAACGGGAATACGTTGGTCCCCACCATGGGGCTATGGGAATCCAGAGAAGAAAGAAATTCCTGTGGGTGGAGGTGGTCATCTGGGAGCCCCCCTAAAGAACCAAAGGGACAGGTAGGAGAAGACACCATGTAACCCATAATGGGGGAGGCAGTGGTTAAGAGGTGAGCATGACAGTCCTGAGGATGGATGGTAGCATGTGGTGGATCCAAACTGTACAAAGGCTACGATGATCAATTTCGTGTTTGTGTATTTGTACCCAATAAAAAATTGGGAAAAAATAATTGACGGTACATGGCATGATACAACAAAACAAATACAGGCTGAATGAGCTTTGGGGTCTCAGATGGGGATGCCAGGAGGCTAAGAAAAACAGCATCTTTTCAAATTAAGAACGCTAAAAAACCAATAAGCTGTCCTTATGACCTAAGAGGAGCTGAGAAATACAGAGGAACTTGTTTCAAAATGGAGATTCAAGAACCATGGGAACGAACTTCTGTCCTGAAGTAGATTCAACTTTGCCCAACTCAAAGACGTGAATAGGGTTCCAGGCCTATGACAAAACTCTGCAATATTTGGCCCTAGTTAAAAATCTTAACAATTGTGTTTCCTATAAAGACAAGGAGGCAGGATATGTTGCTTCTTTTCAAAGAAAAATGCTAGCCCATATTTATTGTTTAAGTGGTTCTCTTTAAAGTGTTCCAGATGAGGAATGAGGTGCAATGCCCTATAAAGCAATGGGGTTTTGTGGTGGCATCCACTCACTTTTCTGTGTCCTTGGGCCTCATATCCTCAAGGTTTACTCTTCATCCATAATGTAAAGCCATAATACCTTCCTTGCAAATTGTTACAAAGATGCAAGAAAAGACTTGGTCTGCCAATTGTCCCAGCCTCTGCTTCTGTGGTCGTTATCTCCTTCTGTCTCTCTGTTTCCCATTGTCCCAGCCCCTCTGATTCTGACCCTCCGCCACCCCTCTCACAAGGACCCTTATGATTGCATTGAGCTCATCTAAATAATGCGGAACAACCTCTTCATCTCTAAATCCTTGACTTGACCACATCTGCAAAGTCCCTTTACCATGTAAACAACATATTTGCTGCTTGTGGGTATGAGGACAAGAACAACTTTTGACGGTGGGAGGGGGAAGGGAATGAATTCTTGAGCCTAGCACACCCACCTTCCTAAGTTGCTTTAGTGCGACAGATGCAAATTGTATGTTTCCAGCTCGACGATGTCCACCCTTCTACCAGAACTCAGTTTCCTTTTTGAGTGATTTTATTTAGCAGCTGAACACTGATCTTGGGGCTTCTAAATATTCTGGCCACATTGGATTGAAGCAAAGTCTTGTGAGGGTAACTCTGCAATTAAAGACAATGATCAGTAACTTTGATAACGTTTGCTCTCCCCTCCCAACTTCCAAGGAAGAGACAGGAGTAGACGCGGAGGGAATGAGTGGGGAGGGGCAGGGATGCAAGCTCTTAGGACAAGCAAATGTCAGCCTGACCACCCTGCCATGAGCCTCCCAGTCCCAACAGCATGTTGGAGATGGCTTCCCACATTCAGTGTGCACAGATGATGACGGGATCTTGTTAAAATGCAGATTCTGAGTAAGTAGGTGGAGAGGGGATCCTGAGGCTCTGAGCTTCTAATAAACCCTGAGTGTTATGGATGCTGTGGGTCCACAGGCCAATGGGGAGTACCTGGTGCTGCCCTGGATCACCTACCAGGACAAGACTCCACACGTGACACAAACACTTGCCCCCTGATGTGTGGGGCAATCTGGAGGGCAGGGCCACCTGCAGCCCCAGATGTCCAGAGCGCTGATATGGTGATGCTTGGTGGGGCTTACTCCCCCCTACGTTCAGGGGTCAGAGAGACAGATCCCTTAAGCCAAGTGTTAGCAGTAGAAACGAAAGGCAAGTTACATCATCAGATCCCATGCCCCATCCCCCAACTTTGCACCTTGACTCACCCTTTCCCTTCCCCCTGTGTGGCAGGAGTGCGTGGACCCATTGAAACATGCACACACACACACACACACACACACACACACACACACACCCATGTGCACACTTGCCACATTTGCTGCATGCTGCCTCAGCCCTGATCTGGGCCTTCAGGCAACTCACCAATCACCCTCGTAGGCTCACACTCCTCCCCTGACTGCTCTGAGGCCCCATGGCCCCCCTGTGCCAGTCAGGGCCCTTGGACAATTCCAGGTGTGGGCTCACAGGGCAGCAGCAAGTGTGACCATGACAAGGGTAGGGCCACAGCGAGTCCGTAGGGTGCCTTTGTGCAATTAAGAAAAGGTGCCCCTGGAGATAGACGTGTTCCCTATTAGGACAGGTGGAATTCAGGCTCCCATGACCCCACCATTTGGCTGGGCATCTGTAGTAGGGAATGAGGCTTCATGGTCTTGAACAACCTCAGTCCCTCCTGTCCTTCAGAGGCTCCAGTCAGATTCCCCAAAATGCCATCTCCAGAAAGCAAAGGTAAGGTTTTGAGGAAGAGGTTAATCGAGTTTAAAATCCTAAAGCTCCAGACAGTCAAGGTTGCAAAACTCAGAAGAAAAAATTAAAGTCTGGGCTAGAAGTATTTTCATCCGCACCAGAAAAATAATTGCTTCTTCCAAGCCTCAATCAGCAAGGAACACAGAGCAAAAGAGAGAGGGCTCACCACTGCAGTGAGCACTGCATAAATCCCCAGAAAGGAGCTGGCCAGTTGGAAGGTAAGACCCATTT
Organism: Spilogale gracilis; assembly: GCA_004023965.1. Lineage (NCBI taxonomy): Eukaryota > Metazoa > Chordata > Mammalia > Carnivora > Mephitidae > Spilogale > Spilogale gracilis. The sequence goes on from PITA01007924.1 coordinate 4,662, forward strand.
ATTGCTAGCAAATGAGAAAAACTCTTCCACTTTGGGAAATCAGCTTTTCCCTGGAACAGCCTGCTGATGGGAACTCAGGGCAGCAAAATTTCCAGCGCAGGCACCCCTGCAGATTTCTCCTTCTGGTTGGCAGCTCAGAGGACTCTCCTCCCTCCCTATCTCACCCGGCCGATGTCCTGTTTGCGCATGTCCTTTACTACCCCCAGAACCACACTTCATGTTACTAAGTGTGTTACTAAGAGGACCAGGGTGGCACTGTATTGAAAGAAGGGTGTGGACACTCACGTCTATTGTGCAGAAGAGCACATCGTTCTGAAGGTTCTGGCACAGAGAGTGTGTGCGTCAGGGAAGGACAGGTGGTGCTGAGTAACAAATAACGTCAAAGTCTCGGGACATAAAACAACCAATGTTAGATCTCTTTCTCGCTATGTGTCCAGCATGAGTCAGTGGAGGATTTTCTCCGTGTCCTACTGATTCTGGGATCCAGGCTGCTGGGGCATCTCAAACATTGCTCGTTACCGTGGTTGCAAAAAAGAAGCAGAAAGCACATGCAGTGGCTTTTGGAGCTTCTTTTGATCACACTTCACTGGCCAGAATGAGTCACAGAGACAAACCTCACTCCAAATGGGGGGAGGGGAAACACAGGCTTAGCAGGTTCCCAGAGGAGAGAGCCTGTACATTGTGGATCGCCCTAATCATTACCCCAGGGAGGTGTGGCCAGTAGGTTAAGCATCTGCCTTTGGCTCAGGCCATAATCCCAGGGTCCTGGGATCAAGTGTTGCATCGGGTTCCCTGCTCAAAGGAGAGCCTGCTTCTCTCTCTCCCTCTGCCCTTCCCCCAGTTCATTCCCTCTCTCAAATAAATAAATAAAATATTGAAGAAGAAGAAGAAGAAGAAGAAGAAGAAGAAGAAGAAGAAGAAGAAGGAGGAGGAGGAGGAGGAGGAGGAGGAGGAGGAGGAGGAGGATGGGAGAAGGAGAGAGGGAAGGGAAACAGAGGAGAGGAAAAGATTGTCTAGTTGCCCAAAGTTAAGATGCCCCCTCACAAAAACTCCTGGATAATTGAGAACATGCTTGGTTACTTTGATTTTGAGGGAAATCTGAACATTTTTACCTTTGTTCTGGCTCAGTTGGAAGATGCTGGCCCAATGTCCCCAAGAAGGCTCCCGTATCTCCCCATCTAGAGGAGGGGGTCAGCCACCACAGGTTGCCACCCAGATCATTCTCTGTGATTCACCTTGTCTGTCTCCTTCCTCAATCCCCAGAGGCTGCTTTAGCCCACTGAATTTCTTTCTGAGAAATCTCATTCCACACCCTGGCAGCATGCTCAATTCCTCCTTTCACATCCTGGTGGCAGCCCTATAAATAAGGCCCAGATTCTTTATTGCTGGAGTCAGCAGAAGGCTTGCATACAGGATGTCCTCACTCACACTGTAGGCATATTTTCACAAAACTTGTGCATAGAGATTCCTGTGAGGAGGGACATGACAGGGAATTCTCTCTTTGCAGCCAGGGCCCTCTCCCTTTTGGAAGTTCTGAGGCTGGCACAGAAATCTGGAAATAGAAAAGAGAGTCAGTGACCTTGTCCACTTTTAGACAGAAAGTATGTTGCCTGATGATTCATGGGGACTTCTCCAACAAGGTTTGCCTTGTCTCCTGGTAAGCTAGGCAGCAGTATCCTTGTATAAGCCAGGCAATCGAGCTCTACACCCAGACAAATTCATGCTTAACTCCCCACTTTCTCTGGCCCAAGACCATCTTCCCACCTAGTTCCAAAAAGACAAGCAAAATGCCAGTGAATTCTTCATATGTTTAAAGTCAAAGGAACATGTGCTTCCAGGTAGCAGCAGGTGGTAAGGATGGGAGGGAGGTCTGTGAGCTGGAGGCAAGGTATCCTCAAGATTAGAAGTCTGTGAAGACATTGCCCACACTCATCAATTCACCAGTGCTCCTCCCCTCCTGGTAGATAGATCATTGGACTTTTCCATCCCCTAAAAAAAGAGCAGGGCCATGTTCTAGAGACTGATAGTATCCAGGGAGTTGGGGAAGAAGTGATAGCTTCTGCTTTCAAGCCAAAACTTAGAAAAGGCAACACAATTACTGTGTATCTACCTCTCCCCTACCATTGTTGGATCATAAAAGGGGGTTCCTGTTGAGATGGAGTCACCATATCTAAGGAGGCTGGATCACTGAATCACCGCATGGAGGAGAGTTGACTTGAAGAGTCATAAAACCCTCAGTGAATGTGGCATGAGCAAGAAATAACTCTTACAGGAGATGTTGGGGTTATTTGTTACCATGAAATGTAACCTAATTTAACCTTGCCTGGTATCATCTTTCCCTGATGAACTAAGCCTCTTCCATGTGGTGGGTAGCTGGGAGTCAAGCTAGCTGCCCATCCTCCAAGAGAAAACTAGACTCAGCTCTGGATCTCATCTTCAGAATCAGAGACCAAGGCTGAACTTGAAGAAAAATCCTGGCCAAAGGGTCTTTACTGTGTTTTATTGTGTGCATCTTTGTGACTACTATGGTATCTGAGATTAGATCTGACTGTTCCACAGATTTGTAACAAAGTAGGGGCAAACTAAAATTGTAGAATCTGCTTATCTTTCCTGTACTCTTCCTGCTGAGAGGCACCTCTTCACCAGTACCAACAGAGAAAAGTTTTAAACCTCAGGTCATGATCCACTTATGGGTCAAAAAGTCAACTTGGTGTTCACATCCAGCATTTTATGGAATGGAGTGGAGTGGAATGGGCCAGGATAAGTGTTCATTAAATTTTTTCTGTTTCATGTGCAAATTCAAATGCAAAATCTATTTCTTACACTTTGGATCATGGTCAAAATAGTTCCAGTAAACAACCCACGTGTCCATTGAATGGTGAGTAGACGAATAGAATATGGTATAGCCATTCAATGGAATGCTACTCTACAATAAAGAAGAAATAACCCACTGATCTGCTTAATAATATGAATTATTCTCAAAAATAGCACACTGAGCCAAAGAGTCCAAAAGAGCATACACGGTATGATCCCATTTATAAGAAGCTGTAGAACTGGGGTAAATCAGGGAGGGAGATGAAACATGAGAGACTCTGGACTCAGAAACAAACTGAGGGTCTTGGATGGGAGGGGGGTGGAGGGATGGGTAAGCCTGGTGGTGGGTATTGAGGGCACGTATTTCATGGAGCACTGGGTGTGGGGCATAAACAATGAATCTTGGAACACTGAAAAAATAAAATAATGTAATAAAAAAACAAAAAGAATAAATAAAATAAAATAAGCTGTATAGCAAGAAAACTAATTTAGAGTGGAAGCCAATCAGTGATTACACAGGGATAAAGGTGAGGTGTCAGCTGTAGTAGGAGATGAGCTGTGTCCCTCCCCACAAAACTGGGGGACTTCCTAACACCCAGTACCTCAGAATGTTATCTTATTTGGAGATAGTCTTCACAGAGGTAGACAAGTTCAATTGAGCTCATTAGATCACAATCCAATATGAATAATGCCTTTATAAAAAGGGGAAATTTGGACACAGAGACACGCAGAGAAGGAAGACAATATGAGTACATCATTTACAAGCCAAGGAGAGGGGTGTGGAACAGATGCTTCCCCCAGAAGGAAACAACCTTGGGGAACCTTGATCTTGACTTCCAGTCTCAGGGCCATCAGACAATATTTGTCTGTTGTTTAAGTCACTCAGTTTGTGGTACCTGTTACAGCAGCCCTAGCAGACCAATACAGACTACAAAGAGGCATGGGGGAACTTTGGAGGTGGTGGAAATGTTCCATACCCGGGTTAGTGTAATAGTTACATGAATGCACATATTCATCAAATCTCACTGAACCAAATTCTTAAAATAGGTGCATTTTATTGGAATATCCATCTTATCTCAACAAAGCTGATTTTGGTGGTGCCTGGGTGGCTCAGTCGGTTGGGTGTCCAACTCTTGGTTTCAGCACAAGTCATGATCTCAGGGTCCTGAGATTAAGCCCTGCGTCAGGGTCTGTGCTCAGCGGGGATTCTTCTTTTCCCTCTCCCTCTGCTCCTCCTCATCCCCCATTCCCCTCCTGCTCTCTGGAGCAAATAAATAAATAAACAAACAGACAAACAAGTAAATAAATAAATAGATGATAAGTAAATAAATAAATAATCTTTTAAGAAATAAAGCTGATTTTTAAAGTGTTTAAACAAAAGACTCAGGGCCCCTGGATCAGATCACATGGAGAAGCAGGGAGAGCCCTCCGCCTAAAGTACTAGCCTCAATCACACCATCACCCGTTACCTTCACAGTGGCCCTTTGACAAGGGTGCTGTCTTTCTCATTCAGAGAGGCTCACATGCCCTTTGACAGACACATGGATAAAGCAGATGTGGTTCATATGTACAATGGAGTATTACTCTGCCATCAGAAAGGATGAATACCCAACATTTGCATCAGCATGGATGAGACTGGAGGAGATTATGCTGAGTGAAAGAGGTCAAGCAGAGAAAGCCAATTATCATATGGTTTTAGTTATTTGTGGAGCATAAGGAACAGCATGAAGGACAATAGGCAAAGGATGAGGAAAATGAAGAGGAGGAAATCAGAGGGGGAGAGGAACCATGAGAGACTCTGGACTCCAGGAAACAAGCTGAGGGTTTAGGAGGGGGTGGGAGTGGGGGATGGGTTAGCCCGGTGATGGGTACTAAGGAGGGCACGGATTGCATGGAGCCTTGGTGTTATATGCAAACAATGAATCATGGAACACTACACTGAAAACTAACAGTGTCCTATATGGTAACTAACATAACATAATTTAAAAAATATATTAAAAAAAAAAAAAAAGGTCGCTTGCCCCAGATCACGCTGAGAGAGGCAGGGCGGCCTCTCACACCCACCCTGCCTGAATTCCCGCTGCCCTCAGGCCAACCTGAAGTTCAGGTGTTATCGTTGCAATTTGATTTCTTTCCTGGTATCCTGGACACGCTCAGGATCCTATAAATAGAGATAACTCCTCCCAGGACTTTACGAGACCTGCAAGCCAGCCACCACCTGCCTCTGGGATGCAGTTGTGATTCAGAAGAAGATGCCTCTGTCCCTTCTTGAACCCCCTGCGTCCGAGAAGGGGAAGTGGCCCTGGAGGAAATAAGCCAGGGAGACTACACTGAAACATCGAGAAATAATGAAAAGAAGATGAAGGGAAGACAAGATATGGCAAGTGAAGGCCTACAGGAAGCCGGTCAGCATGTTAGGAAAGAACTATCAGGTGGCATTTGGTCTAATTCAGGGATTTTTTTCCCAAAAGGACCTGCTTCCCTGAGCAGAGGGGCAGCTTCCTTCAGTTCTGGCCTCTACTGTCTAATGAGTTTCAGCCCCATCCATCTTGTACAAGAAGCTATTTGCTCACTCAGGGAGGGTTTGGGTACCAGCCTCTTCGGTGGGGTCCAGAATGTCTGGACAGGGTCCGTAGCACTAGCTGCAAAAACCTGGCAGGGGCGCTGGATAGAGGGGTCACACAGAGAGAGGGAGGGGACCCCACGGCCTGAGCCCAGCTGCGAAGGGTATTGATCTGGGGGGCTTAGAATCAGAAAGAAGCTCTAAACTGCAGTTCTTTTTGTTTGGGCCACCAGAAGCAGAGCCTGAGACAAGGAGTGAGATCACACGTAGCTTCCTGGGTCCTAGGAAACTCTGGTAGCAGACAGGGAAAGCAACTGGCCTCTAGGACACCATGTAGAACATACATCTTGGAGTTTTCCCATGTGAGGGGTGAGGAAGCTGGGGCAGTTTTCCCTCCAACTCCCACCAGCACTGCTGGGATCATTCTCCAGAGCTTAGGGCCCATTGGGTCTGCCCAGAGAAAGCCCTCAGGAGAAGGAACAATGCAGGCTGCCACGAGTCTGGCATTTAGAAGAAAAGGTAAGTGCCCAGGGGTACTGTATGGGTCCTCCAGGGCTGCTATGACAAAGTACCAATTTCCTCACAGTCCTGGGGGCTGAAGCCTGAGATTAAGGTGTCACCGGGGTAGGAACCTTCTGAGACCTCTCGCCTTGGCTTGTGAATGGCCCTCTTCTCCCTGCGTCTTCTCACGGCTGTCTCTCTGCAGTCAACTGTGCCCTAATCCCCCCTCCTTATAAGGACACCAGTCAGATTGGATCAGGGCCCACACTGAGGATCTCATTTTAACTTAGTTACCTCTCTAAAGACCCTATCCCCAAATACAGTCACATTCTGAGATTCTGAAGGTTAAAGCTTCAACATGTGAATTTTAAGGGGACACAATTCAGTCCCTAACAGGTGCATTAGGTTTGAAAATGGGTGGCTATAGCAGAGCACATGCCACAAGCCATAATCCCAAGGGCAACTGGGGACCCATGTTGGTTAGGAACGAAAGCTGGGAAGGAGGCCACAGTACTGGAGCATGGCTTTGTAAGGTATTAGCCGTGTTCTGTGGAGGTGATCAGCATCTGTTGGCTCCTTGGACTTCCAACACTATAAGCAATGGGTCTCAGGCCCTGTCACTCCCCTGCACAGGCTTGTCACCCAGCGATCGGCTAGGTCACTTGACGCTGGTGAGCATCAGAGAGTCCGGGCTCAGAGCTCCTCTCTGTGAGACAGCAGGCAATTCCCTTCACCATCTCAGCCTCTGTCCCCTGATACGTAAAATGAGCTGAACAAAATGCGCAGTGATCACAGCCCAGCCCAGCACACACTCAACATCAGTGTCTTCCATCTACCACACCTATAGGAGTTTAAAAGGGTTTGACCACTTTTCGGATCTGCTGGATGGTTACCAGTTACCGCTAAAAACACTCCTACCCTCTGACCCAGCCCCTCCACTCCTAGCGATGAACCCATAAGAAATGACCGCATGTGTCCACCAAAAATTATATACCAACTGTAATCACCATCACTGGAAATGGGAAGACACCCCACGTCCATCCACTGGAGAACAGGTGCACAAAGCAACACACCCAGAACACAAATGCCCACAGCAACATGGGTGAATAGCCCTGAGAGCTCATTCCACCAACGTTGACATCCATCGGGAGAATTCCTGGGGTCATTCATCCCTAGAGCCCAGCACCCTGTGCGGAACAGGTGCCTGGTATGCGGCTTTTGGAATCAACAAATGCCTTCGCGTGTGTCTGCCTACATCTACAGCCTTCCAAGAATCAAGCAAGACGAGTGCCAGCTGCCACCATGGCCCAGGTCCTGGGAAGGGACCACAAGCTGGCTCTGCAGCTGGTGAGCCAACATGAAGAGTTTTTAATAAGCTCACCCCACGCAGCCATTCAGCAAACCCCCACCTACCCCGCATACCGCAGTGACTAAGGGGCCCCAGGGGTGTGCTTCTCCAGGGTGGGGGCAGGGAGGCTCTGTGTCCCTCTGCTTCTGCATTAGGCTCATGGCTCTCCAGGCTCTAATTCAGCCAACAATCACTGGAGGTTGAACTGGCTTGTAACAGATTTGTTCACGGATCAGAGCCATCCGACTGAGCATCTGGAGGCTGACCCCGAGCGCGGCGTGCGCTGCTCTAAGTCTGAGCTCAGCCTGCGTCAGGGCAGATGGATTAACAGAGGGAAGCACGCTTGAGAAAGCCGGGTGACCCCGCTTGCCCCCACACCAGCAGAGCATTGCGCGGGGACCTCTCCTAATGCCCTTTTCCCACCTGGCCCCAGATTGCAAAGTGACAGGAGCAGGACTTATTAATAGGCGGGATTTCCTCCACGTCCTCCCGTCTCACTGCCTCTCCCTCAGCCCGCTCAAAAAAACATCTTTGTCAGCAGCTCTGGGGGTATTTGTGATGCCAAGCAGAAAAAAAAAAAAAAAAGCTAAATTGACCTACATAATGGAAAGCTGTGAGGACAGAGGGTGGGATGGGGCCACAACCATCAACCCCGAGGAAGGGAGAGCCACAATCTGGCAGGCAGTTCTAGCACGGCCACAGGAAAATGGAAATGGGAGCAGGAAAGAGTGGCTAAGTGTTATAAATTGGGACTTTGCTGGTGTTCTTTGTGACACCTCACTGGCATTTCTTTTCATTACCCCTGAAGTGACTGGATTCTGCAGAAAGCACTAGTCATGTGAACCCCGGCTTCTAGTTCCATTAGACGGTCAGTGGTGTCATGGACTGATTGTCACACTAGACAGTGAGGTCCCATCCAACTCTGAACCAAGTCCCACCTGCTAGGTCCTTGAGGTGGGCCAGGTCAGGGCGCTGCATGCCCATAACTGGGTTGCAGGGGCAGCACTGAAAGCATCTCAGACAACTTGTACGTTTCAACATGCCTCGTGGGAACCAGTAGAAGGACAAAGCCCACCCTGCTCCATCCCCCTAATAGGAGCCTATGGCCCCCTCAAGATTGTCAAATAAAAATAAATCTGGACTCGGTGAGGAAAACTTTTATGCAAAAGAATTATTGTGGGGAGCGGGGAAGGACTATTGCACTCAGAGGTGAGGGACCTTTGCAAAAGGGAGAACACTCTGACCATCAGGTCTGCTCACTTCTCAAGAGCTGAGCAAAGAGATCTTTCCTTTCATAGAAAGGTTAGGAAGAAGGCTCAAAAGAACACTATGTGGGGAAGGGGTGAGGTGGTTGGATGGGAGCCCAAGAGACTGTTAGACCCCAAAACCAGCCTCCTCTCAGGAGGGGCTCTCTGCTGCCAAAGTTCAGGAGCCTGGGAGGAGAGAAGGTTAAACAAAGTGTGGTCAATAAGCCTTTGTTCCAGTTAGTGGGAACAGCATTTCAGCTAATCATTTATGAGGGAGAAGATGGGTATTTGGAGGGTGTGGGTCTGGCCTTGTCACGAATAAACAATGGGGACATCTGTGCGTCTTCTCCGAGGCATATGGAGAAGGGTGGTTTTCTGTGGGAAGCCATTTTCCAGAACACAAGAGGAGGAGACTTCTTAACCTGCAAGTGGAATTCAACATTGTCAGAATGACTTTGAGCTTTTGAGCCCATGCTATTTTCTAAAGGAGGCATGTTGTGGAACCACCTAGTGGGGTGACCTGCTCTCTGGGCTTCACTTCCTACCTCCTGGATGTCTTTCCCCTTTTTACGACTCCTTGTGGAACTCTTTAAAAAAAAAAAAAAAAAAGATTTTTATTTATTTGACAGAAAGAAACACAGCCAGAGAGGGAACACAAGCAGTGAGAGTAAGAGAGGGAGAAGCAGGCTTCCCGCCGAGCAGGGAGCCCGATACGGGGCTCGATCCTGGGACTCAATCCCGGAATTCCAGGATCATGACCTGAGCTGAAGGCAGAGGCTTAACCACTGAGCCACCCAGGCACCCCTTCTTGTGGAACTCTTAACGGCTCCCTCCATCTCACAAT
>PITA01007924.1:14078-33302 GCA_004023965.1 Spilogale gracilis
TTTTTTAAGATTTTATTTATTTTGACAGAGAGAAACACAGCCAGAGAGGGAACACAAGCAGGGGGAGTGAGAGAGGGAGAAGCAGGCTTCCCGCCGAGCAGGGAGCCCAATGTAGGACTCCATCCCTGGTCTCCGGGATCATGACCTGAGCCGAAGGCAGTCGCTTAACCAACTGAGCCACCCAGGCGCCCTGAAAGACCTGTTCTTGCTGTCCAAAGCGTCACCAAAGCCCAAGATGGTGGATTCCAGTGGTTGCCTAGAGGCAAAGCAGACTGCTCTCTGGTGGTCTTTCTGCATAAATAGTCAAGGAGCGCCTGGGTGGCTCAGTCTGTTAAGCGACTGCCTTCAGCTGAGGTCATGATCTCGGGGTCCTAGGATCGAGTCCTGAATCGGGCTCCCGGCTCAGCGGGGAGCCTGCTTCTCCCTCTGCCTGTCACTCCCCCCACTTGTGCTCTCTATCTCTCTGTCAAATAAATAAAATCTTTTAAAAAAATAAAATAAAATTAGTCTAGTATGAAATGTTGCAGCCCTGTGGTGAAAGGGAAGCCGTTTGTATCCCCCGTTGCCGCTGTCCCTGCTCCCAGAGGAAGAGGATCGATGTCACAGCCGAGGCTGGCACGTCCCCGGCACCGGCAGGTGCCACCATGAGCTCAGCAGAGAGGCAGCTGTCCCAGTGACAGCATCAGCTCTTGTGTCACTGTTCCCAGTCGCGATGTCACAGAGAACAGACGGAGACAGCAGGGGAGAGCCCAACAAGGGAAGAGTGTCGTCGCATGGAGAATTATCTGAGCCCATCCCTCTGCCTGTCCCCAGCTATTTGCAAAGAGACACCCACACAAAACCGCTCCACTTCCTCCCTCAACACACAAAAACAAACATCTAGATCTGCCTCTGGTACAGGTCCTTCATTCATTTATTCACTATGCACGAAACCCCACTGTTAGGGCTGAATTAGGTCCCACCCCTCCTTCACAGATTGAAGCCCTAACACCCAGGACCTCAAACCGTGACTGTTTTGGGGGATGGCGGTATTCCCAGAGGGGATTAAGTTAAAATGAGACCCTTACGGTGGGCTCTAAGTCAGTCTGACCGGTGTCTTTATAAGAAGAGGAAATCTGGACAGGTGAAGGGACGCCAGGGAGGCACACACACAGGAGAAAGACCTGGAGAGGACACAGGAAGGAGGTGGGGTCATCTGGGAACTAAGGAAGATGCCTCAAGAGATATCAACCCTGCGGACCCCTTGCACACTCCAGCCTCCGAGACCATGATAAAATAAATTTCTGTTCCTTAAGCCGCCTGGTCTGGGGTCCTGCCAGCGCCAGAGAAATCTCTCCGACCAGATCAGAGTATTCCATTCATCTTTACTGTGGGAAAATCCACTGGAAAAACCATGCCCTTGGAAGTCAGCCAGCGGTCCGTGCCTGTGACATGGGGCAAGGACCCGCATGCCGCAGACGTCGCCCTGAGCTGGCAGTGAGACCCGCCCGGGGCACGATGCCCACGCAATAACACAATGTCCTCTAAGCACACGGTCACTGGTCACTTAAGTCACTTTGTCAGCACTCTGCCCGAAACAGAGTGGAGACTCCCAACCTTTTATTATTTGGAAGAGAGGGGGAAAAAGGGTGTGTAATTGACAAGTGTTTTTAACATACAAAATAGTGTAGAGTTCAGCCTTCGAGGAGCTGGTAAGCATATAGTTTTCCACAATGACCCGGAACTTCAGGCAGATGTGTGATTGAGGGACACTGGTCACTAGAGCAGGAGGGGGACTGTAGAGACTAAGACACGGGAACCCTGGGTTCCTGATTTTCTGTAGGTCTCTGAGCAGCCCCCCTCTCTCTGGCCAGGCCTTATTTCACCATCCAGGCTCTAAGGTGAGCCAGAAGTCTCGTGCCACTGCCCTTCTGACTCCTGGCTCCCGGGAAGTGTTATAGATCTGATCCCTGATCCCAGCAAAGAGGCAGGACAGGATCCCCCTGTTCTTTGGCCTGAGACAGGGATGGGGAAGGAAAGGCACTACCATCAGAGAATGGACTGGCTTCAGATCCTAGTCTTGCTGGAGGAGGGGACGTAGGAAGCATGTGGGGCCCAGCTCCCGGATCAGGCCCACACAGCTTGGGCCCTCCTAAGTCACCAGGGTGAGCACTGAGCTTGGGCAGGAGTAGGTGAAGACAGTGGAAGCCAGCTGGGGCCCTGCCGTCAGAGCCGAGCTTCTTCAGAGAAGCAGAAGCAACAGCATCTATATAGTGACATAGAAGGGGGTTCCTGATGAGAGCTTGGCTCATGCAGTTTTGGAGGCTGAAGGATGCCACAATCTGCTATCCTCAGTGCGAAGGCCTGGGAGAGTCAGTGACGTGGCCACCATCCAGACCCACAGGCTTGAGAACCGAGAGCGCCCATGTCCAAGGGCAGAAGAACGTTGTTCCAAGATATTCCAGCTCGAACAAAGAACAAAGTCACCCTCCTCCTCTTTGTTCTATTTAGGCCCTCAACTGAGTGGAGAGACCCACCCGTACTGGGGACCACACTTCTTAATCACTCAATCTACCCGGTCAAACACTAATCTCTTCCTGAAACACCTTCACAGATGTTGCCGGCTATCACGACATGCCTTGGCCCAACCAAGGTCACACCTGAGCTTGAGCTTGTCCCCTCACCGGCATGTACCATTCACTTTCCAGCCCCCTTCTCCCTACATCCCCTGGCCCTTCCACCTCCCATTCTAATCCCAGGCTTTGTATCTGCCTCCTACCTTCTCTGTCTCTCAGTCTGTGTGTGTGTGTGTGTGTGTGTGTGTGTGTGTGTGTGTGTGTGTCCTACCACTCTATTTCGCTGTTTTTCTTCCTTTGCCCTTCCTAAACCATCACCCTCCCTTTTATTCTTGGGAGTTGGATCCAGCTCTGGTACTTCCTATGGGCCAGTGATTTCATCCCTCATCTGTGAGAACAAGTGCCAACTCCAGATAGCATGACCTACTCCAGCACTGCTCCTCAAGCAGACCAAGCATGTGCCCACCCCAGGGCCTTTGCACTTGCCCTTCCCTGTTCACTGCTAGGAACATCTTGTCTAAAGGAACACCTCAGCCATCCTCAACCACTCTCCCCCCACCTCTGCTTCCTTTTTCTTGAGAGTCCTAATCTCTGCCTGTTCATCCTTCTGTTGTCTATCACCCATCAAGAAGAACTTCTTACGGTGATGACTTTGACTGTCTTGCCCATTGTTGTATTGCTGCCACTTCCAGTAATGCCAGGTGCATAGTAAGCAACCAACAAATATCTGTAGGATGGTTGGATCATGTCTATGAACTGCCCATCAGCAGGCGCTCAGTGAGATTAGATATAGTGGTGACAGTCATAGTGATCAAAATTCAGTGAAAGCTCAAGGAACTGGGGGGCTGGTCCCCAGAGGATGGCAGCTCCCCTACAGGGAAAGGAGGAAATCTTCAGATCTCTCCCTAGGGCTGAGCCCAACTGAACCCTCAAATGAATCATTCCAAAGGTTTCTAGGCTCATGACAAAAGAGTGACATTCGGGAACAAACTGAATCTTCTTGAGAAGTGGAACCAGGAGAGAACACACAATGGATTTGTCCAAATGTCAGGGTGACGAACCTCCAGGCTGGACCCAATTGTCCCCTGGGGCTGGGCCTCCACAGGCCACCACTTCTGGCCCAACAGCCTACCCTGTGAGGGCCCCAGCTCGGCCTCTGCAACTAACCCTCTGGGAAGTCACAGAGATGGGTGGAAAGGTCTCAAAACAGAGAGTCCATGGGCCAGATTCTCACCCTGTCTCTAACAGGTGTCCTGACACGGGCTCTGAAGTCCTGCCAATCACCAGCCACATGCACCCCATGATTTTTCTTTCTTGCTTTTGCCTCTATGACATTCAGATCCCATGTGAAGCCCCAGCCCCCTGTCCCTCCCCACGGTTAAACTACATGATTTCATAGCCTGGGTCCCTGTACATTGTAATTTCATTTGGCTCCCCTCTTTTTCTTCTTTCTATTCTTATTTTCCCTTTATCCTGACCCATCTTTCCCTTTATTCTTTATTTTAATGGGTGGCTTTCATTTTATAAAAGATTTATTTATTTGAGAGAGATAAAGAGAGAGTACATACAAGGGGGTGGGGCAGAGGGAGAGGCAGACAACACACTGAGCAGGGAGCCCGATGAGGGGCTCGATCCCAGGACCCTGAGATCATGACCTGTGCCAAAAGCAGACACTGAACTGACTCAGCCACCCATGCACCCCTGGTTTTTGTCTTGTTAGCTGACTCAGATAATTTGGGAATAAGCTAGACAGTAAGGAAACCAGTCAATAAATAAGAGCTAATAGTAAGAGCCAACATTCACTGGCCATTCCCTTAGAAATAAAACTAAATGAAGCCCTTTCTCCTGCGGTCACTTACTTAAACTTCTCAAAGCCCAGTTACAACCAAGGTAATGGAAGATCTACAATTAAATCCACTTTTTATAGATCAGAAGCTATGGAACAGCAGGGCTATGGAATTTAACCAAGATCAGCCAGCGCCTGGAACCCCAAGTAGGTTATTAGCATTTACTACCGCAGGCTTATTGCAGGTTAGGTCGCAGAAAACTCATTCAGCTGTGGCCTCTCTCACACAGCATCCTGTTTGCATTATCCAAGCTACAGACTATGACCCTGCTCAGTCTCACCGATGTGAAGCCCAGTGAAGTGCCCCCCACATTTATGACCTCTCCTGGCTTTCATACACCATGCCCGCCAGGATCTCAAAGCCAGCAGAGCAGGTACTGGACAGGGATGGGGGCTACTGAGAAAGAGCAGGGCCCAGTCCTTCTGCACTCCCTGCTAGAATCAAGGTGATCCCATTCTACTCATCCCAGACCCACAAAGTCCCCTTAGTCCTTAAGAAAATGCCAAGTGCCTGCCACATGTTCAAGGGTCAACCTCCATTTTTCCCTGCAAAGCCAGCCTCGCTTCCATACAAACTGAAGCTTCGTCCATACTGCAAGTGATTGAATCTGCCTGGAGATGGTCCAAGGGGACAGAGACCGAGCTTGTGGGTACCCTGGGCTTCCCGCGCCCTCCCAGGAGGCCCACCCCCTCTATCTCATATGTACCTATACCCATGCGTGTGCACACACAAATTAAGATATGTGAACACACACACCACACACATACACGTGCCCACACACCATCCACAAACACGTTCCCCTTTGAGTCCCTCCCTGGAGCTGAACCACTGGTCCCCAAAGGCTTTGGAAAACACAAGATACGAAGAGGTCTGCTAGAATCTGCCTGGTGAACTCAGGCCATATGGAAATCAGATTGAGGCCTAGAAGACATGTGGGGAAAAAATACACACCGCTCATGTCTACAAGGTAACAGAAACCACTCTCACTGGTACATGCAATCCTTAGCTGGAAATAGATCAGAAAATAAAAATGCAGGGCGGAAGAGCATTCAGATATGCTTCGATCCCTTCCGGCTGGTGTGCAGATGTGACTCGCAGACAAGCCAACAGGGAAGTGGGGGCTCCAGTCCTCGGGTGTGGACAGACCCTCTGGACAGCTGGCTCCTGTTACAGAAGAGGACACTGCATCTCAGAGGGCCCACTGTCCGCTGTTTGCCAACCTGACACTGTCAGTCCAATCTGGAGCCTCCCCAAACCCAGGACCCCCATACCTCTGAGGACTTCTGGAAGCTTCTTTCAGGCTAAAGGACCCTAGGGGCTCTCCTCGCTCTTCTTGGTCCCAACAGCCACAATGGAGCAGAGCAGAGCCCTGGGCTGGGCAATTACCTCCCATCTCAAGGCCTTAGTCTCCCATCTGCGCAATGGGAGGATTGCATTGGTTCCCTTCCGGCTCTGAAATTCCCTGACCCTATTCCACCCCACGGAGCCAGCAAAACTATGACATTCATGAAGTCCGCCCTCTGCTGCCTTTGTGTCCCCCCTTCTCAAGACTTCCTTCTCCCAGAAAAGCCCAAAGCTCTAGTGCTATCCCAGCTTCTTGGTCTTGGAGAAAAGACCCTTAGGAAAATTAGCTCACAAAGTATAAGAAACCAGAGTCCCACAGAGTGGTAGGAAATGATCAAGCCCAACCCTAAAACCAGGCCATCTGACTCCTAGCTCGGCACCCTCCCCAAGTCAGCTCCGCTTCCTCTATGAGGCGCTATCAGGGCTGTGATGGCCCCGCACTCAGCATGCCCCCATCTCGGCCTCCTGGGACCAGGCATCTGGCACACGCACATGTTCCAGAATGTTCCCTAAATGCAGATAACAAGTCCTGTGTGGGAGATGCCCCTCAGCATCTAACTCTGCCAATTCTCATCCAACCCTTGGTTCCATGCCTGCCCCCGCGGGACCCATGCTGTGTGAACTTGGACCACCTTCCAGGGACACCATCTGGTGTCTCGGCTCACGGCGCCATGGTCTTCTCCACTCCTGACGGGGGTTGCCTGTCACCACGTGGCAGAAAACCCTCCTGGCCTAGACCCTTCCCACGTCCATGGATGCGCCACCTGGAATGAGGGTAATTAATGCCCAGTGGGGCAAAACTGGCCAATAGGAGGCTGGAGCCATTGGGCACCTTCCTCTCCGAAGGGCTGTCCTCAGAAGAAAGAGGTGACAGCCTCTGGACACCTGTCCCCTCCACCCACCCTGCACAGCCCACACCAGCTTCTCAAACAGGCTCTGGCCTCCCCGCTCCCTCACTGCTTTGTCTCTCTTGCTCCCTGGGACACCCTCCTCTCTCCTAAACTTGGAGCAGACACTACTTTCCCAAGAGCCCAGACTAAGCTCCTTGGTTGACTCCTGTGTCTTCTCTGCACTCACAGGACATTGGCGGAGCCCCTGTTGCATGCCAGGCACTATGCTGGGCACCGTGGGGGCTGAGAGCGATAGCATACAGCTCCCCTCTCTCTATGAGCTGGAGGGCCCAGGGGAAAACAGACACACAGAGAAACGGCCACAAGGAGGCTGGTGACACCAAGTTCATCTCTTCCTGCTAGAATTTCCACATGAGTACCAAAGCCAGTTGGACCCATGCAGCTGGGCAGGAGGAGGCTGGGAGCAGAGAGGCTTCTCCAGACCTGGGCTGGGCACACCCCTGCCTGCCTGCCCCTCCCAGCTCCACCCTGGGGCTCTGATTTAGGGCCCGAAGGCCCATGGCATCACCTATGGAGGCTCATCTTCCCAAGGACGATGACATCACTTAGAAGAAATGTCTTTGGGATAAGGGACAGCTAAAGGAGAAGAAGTGGGAACTCTGTACCCCAGTTTTTCCATCTATAAAATGGGTACATGGTACACAGTCATCTTAACTTCCTGTCCCAAGTTAAAAAGGAGACGGTGCATGAAGTGTTTAGACCAGGACCTAGCACCTAGCAAGAGTTCAATCAATATTAATCCTTATTATTCACTTGTTCATCCCAGGGCACACAAGTGCATGAACACGCATACACACACACACACACACACACACACACACACACACACACGTGAATCAGATTGTGTGTCCCTGTAAGAATAAAGTCCCCACTCTCTCTCACAAGACATCCCTCTGCCTTCACAAGGGGCTACATACTCCCCCATGAACTGTGCTCCAGCCCTGCTGGTCTTCATACACACCAGGCTCCCTTCTACCCCAGGGCCTTTGCACTTACTCTTCTGGCTCCGTTTCCCCCAGAGGGATGGCCAGCTTCTCATCCAGCAGCTCCTACCTAGAAGAGCCTGTGTGCACACGCATACGCACACGCGGGCACGCTCCTAGGGGCCTGGCACCTGGAGTGAAGGTTAGGCACAGAGCAGTAGGGCAATGGAGTAGGCCAAAAATCCACTGACTCCGCCTCCCGCCCCGCCCCATGCACCCCCACCACACTGCACAGCCCAGGCCCATAGAGTGGGTCAGTTATTCTTTCGACCCTGGTTGTACCAGAAATACCTTTGCTCCTGTCCCCAGCTGAAGATGTGTTGCCCTGGCTTCTCCAAGTTTCAGGGTCCCGAGATCACCAGCCCTCTGACGACCGTGGGCTAGGCCTGGAGCTGCGCCCACACCGCGCACCGCAGCCCGCGCGGCGATCGGCGATCGTATTAACTGCGCCCCGCATCCCCTCAAACCCGGGTCGTGGTGCCCGCCGCCCACACCACCGGCCACACCAGGACCCGCATCGCGCGGCGCAGGGACAACACTGCCCTCCTTCCCAGCCCACCGCGAAGGCGCCCACGCGCGTTCTGGGGTTTCTCCAGCCGCAGCCCGGCCTGGGAGCCTGAGACCTTTTCCATGAATCAAGAGAGACACCTGGTGGCTGTCATGAGCGCTCTGGCCACCTGCTCAGCCCGGCCTTCTGGGCACCTGGGCCCCCTTCCTGCCCCTGCTGGTACGCCCAGCCTAAGCTGACCCGGCCCTTCTCCCAGGAGCCAGCTGTCTGCCCAAAGGACTTCGGAAGTCCGGCCATGCTGGTACGGGACCTCAGCTCTGAAACCCTTCCCATGTGGAGCCTGGGTGTCTTCACGGGGTCTTGCTCCAGAGGGAATCTTACTAGCAGAAGAGGGCCAGTACATTTTTTTAAAGATTTTCATTTATCTGACAGAGAAAGAGACAGCAAGAGAGAAGGAACACAAGCAGGGAGAGTAAGAAAGGGAGAAGCAGGCTTCCTTCCTGCGGAGCAGGGAGCCTAATGCCAGGCTCCATCCCAGGACCCTGGAATCAGAACCTGAGCTGAGGGCAGACTCTTAACAACTGAGCCAACCAGGTGCCCCTACATTTCTTACTAGTAGAATTTCTCCCTGAAGGAATACCTCAGAAGCCTTGCCCTAGGTCCGGAAGGCCCTGCCCATCCTCTCTATCTCCCCATCAAGTGAGCTGGAAGGTCAAACACCCCCTTGAGTCTCCCAGCTCCCGTCCCCCAGAAATGTAGCTCGCATGGGACTCCAGGTCAAAATAAGGTAGGTACTTGATTCTTCATCTTTGACTGGACAAGAACCTTCTGGACTTTCTCCCAGCATAGTCTGACACTGTGAATTAATTTTTTTTTTCAGTGAATGAAGACTTTTAATGCATGGATGCAAACAGCAGGTTCTGCAGAAGATGTATGAGTTTTTTTTTTAATTGTGGCAAAATAAACATAACAGAATGTCCCACCTTGACCATTTTTTAGTGCGTAGTCTGGTGGCTTTAAGTACGTTTGCACTGCTGTGCAGCCATCCCCACCATCCACCTCCAGAACTTTCCCATTTGCCCCCAGCAGAAACTCCGTCCCCATTCAAGGCTCATTCCCCATCTCCTTCCCCGACCACTGGCAACGCCCCACTCTTCTGTCTCTGAGAATTGGACTGGTGAAACCATGAATTAAATTGCTTCTATTTTATGTTTCTCTTGCCCGCCCCTACAATGTGATGGGATTTCTTTGGTCCCTGCACATGGATGTATCCTGTTCCCTGCACCGGGCACCACCTGACCCAGGAGGAGGGTGGATACTCGGAAGTTCCTCTGTTCCTGCATTTCTCGAACATTCTTGGAGGCTCCCAAGCTAGCTGATATGTCTGATGCTGGAGACACATGTGGGGAGAGCACAGCCATGCCTCTCTACAAGCTGACTCTGCTTGTAGCCAGAGAGGAAAATGAGGAAAACGTTAACGAGTCACGGCACAAATGTTCACATACTTTTATGATTGTGATGTTGCTCTTTGGCAATGCTCAGGTGGATTTAGGCGGGCAGGTGTATCGAGCCAGGGAAATCAGAGAGGCTTCCCGGGGGAAGTGTCACATCAACGGAGTCCTCCTGAGAGTGTCAGATGAAGGAGGGAGAACAGAAGCAAGAGGTGTCGGCTTCTTGATGAAACAAGTATCCACCAGGGCAGTGGCTGAAAGTAACATAGACCTGTCCCTCCTCTGATTCTGGAGGTCAGAGGTCCCCACCTCAAGATGTCAGCAGGGCTGGTTACTTCTGGAGGCTCTAGAGGAGAACCCACTTCCTTGGCTCGGCCAGCTTCTAGAGTTCACCCCTGTTCCTTGGCTGGGGCTCATTCTCCGTCATCAAAGCCAGTTCAGGGTGGCATCTCCCTCCTCTCCTCTCTTTCTCTCTTCCACTTCTATCATCACATCTTTCATTCTGTCTCCAATAATCCCATCTCCTTCCTTCCTTTATAAGGACCCTCGTGGCCACATGGAGCCCACGTGAATAATCCCAGATGGTATCTCCATGTCAAGGTCCTTACTAGAATAAACATCCTCCCCGCTGGACAAGCTAGGGTACCCACAGCTTCTAGGTCAGGTCGAGGACATCCAGGCAGAGTGTTATTCTGCCTTCCGCAGGAGGTAATGGACCAGAGCTGGGCACCTCCTTTTTCAAGGAGGAAAGAGATGTCTGTGTTCCCCCAGGGAATGTGATGGCCACCATCATGTGGGGCTCTTATTTGTTGCTTGAGCTGCCATTTATTAAGTGTATGATCTTGGCTGCTTGGTCGCCTTTAATCCTCCCATGACCTCATGAAGTGAGCAGTGCTGTGGCCATGGCCCTTTTCTCAGGGGGACACACGGGAGCCCCACAGGGCACAGCGAGGATGCCCTTAGCACTCTGCCTGCCCCGTGGCAAGACGGTACCAGACGGCAGTGGTGATGGTCATGAGGGCAACCATGCTGGTCCCCTGTTGCAGGAGCACTCCCGTTCTTCACTCTGTTGGCCCCACACACAGCAGTGGGTTACACCATCCCCACCCCGACCACTCCCTTCTGAGCCTCCAGCCTCCAGCTTCCCAGCCCGTCCTCCCAAAGCAGCACCAGCTTCCTCTGGAATGTATGGAAATGCAAGGAATTCTGATTCCCATCCCGGACCTGCTAAGTCAGAAATGCTGGCTAGCGGCGGGCCTGCGCCCCGGGTTTGAACAAGCTCTCTGATGAAGTCCTAAAAGTTCATTTCTGCTTTTGTTTCCTTTGCCTTTGGAGACGTGTCTTGAAAGAAGTTGCTGTGGCCGATGTCAAAGAGGTTACTGCCCATGTTCTCCTCTAGGATTTTGATAGATTCCTGCTTCACATTGAGGTCTTTCATCCATTTCGAGTTTATCTTCATGTGTGGTGTGAAAGAATGGTTGAGTTTCATTCTTCTATATACAGCTGTCCAATTTTCCCACCACTATTTATTGAAGAGATTGTCTTTTTTCACTGGATATTTTTTCCTGCTTTGTCGAAGATTATTTGACCTTAGAGTTACGGGTCCATATCTGGACTCTCTACTCTGTTCCATTGGTCTATGTGTCTGTTTCTGTGCCAGTACCATGCTGTCTTGGTGATCATAGCTTGGTAATAAAGGAAACAAAAGTGAAAATGAACTTCTGGGACTTCATCAAAATAAAAAGCTTCTGCACAGCAAAGGAAACAATCAACAAAACAAAGAGGCAACCCACAGAATGGGAGAAGATATTCGCAAATAACACTACAGACAAAGGGCCGATATCCAAGATCTATAAAGAACTCCTCAAACTCAACAACCAAAAAAAAAGAGGATCACATCAGAAAATGAGCAGGAGACATGAAGAGGCACTTCTCTATAGAAACATACAAATGGCTAACAGACACATGGAAAAATGTTCAGTGTCACTAGCTATCAGGGAAATTCAAATCAAAACCACACTGAGATACCACCTTACACCAGTCAGAATGGCCAAAATTAACAGGACAGGAAAAAACAAGTGTTGGAGAGGCTGAAGAGAAAGGGAAACCCTCTGACACGGTTGGTGGGAATGCAAGTTGGTGCAGCCGCTTTGGAAAACAGTGTGGAGATTCCTTTAAAAATTAAAAATAGAGCTACCCTATGACCCTGTAATTGCACTACTGGGTATTTACCCCAAAGATACAGATGTAGTGAAAAGAAGGGCCATATGTGCCCCAATGTTCATTGCAGCAATGGCCACAATCACCAAACTGTGGAAAGAGCCAAGGTGCCCTTCAACAGACAAGTGGATAAAGAAGATGTGGTCCATATATACAATGGAATACTACGCCTCCATCAGAAAGGGTGAATACCAACTTTTGTAACAACATGGACCGAATTGGAAGAGATTATGCTGAGTGAAATGAGCCAAGCAGAGAAAGTCAAGTATCATATGGTTTCACTTACTTGTGGAGCATAAGGAGTAACGTGGAAGACAGTAGGAGAAAGAAAGGAAATGTGAACTGGGGTAAATCAGGGAGGGGATGAAACATGAGAGACTTTGGACTCAGAAACAAACTGAGGGTCTTGGAGGGGAGGTGGTGGGGGATGGGAGAGCCTGGTGGTGGGTACTGAGGGTACGTATTGCATGGAGCACTGGGTGTGGGGCATAAACAATGAATCTTGGAACACTGAAAAAATAAAATAACGTAATTTTAAAAATTATCCATTAAAAAAAAAAAAAAAAAGCTCTCTGGGTGATTCTGTTGCCTTTCAAATGCAAAGGTGATTGGTCTCTGGCCTGCTTATTACCCTCCCAGCCCAGAGCTCAGCTGAGCTCACTCAGGACCGGCCTCTGTGTTTCTGCCAAGAAGACCCTCACCGTCACACCCCACTGGAACTCTACCCAAGCCTGGAGGAGGCAGTGACGTCCCCCAGTTTCTCTCTAGCCTGGGAGTAGGAGCAAGACTTTGACCTAGCATTCTCCCCATCACTGTGCATGTGTGCTCTGTGTATGTGTGTGTGCGTGCGTGCACACATGTACCAGCGCACGTCTTCCCCCTCCCCACTCCGGAGCTTCAGACTCCTCTGGGTGGGGACCAAGTCTTAGCAGCAGTGACTTCCTGAACCACTAATGTGGATTCCAGGCATGCTCTAGGGATGGAGAAGGGGCAGTGACCCTGTTCATGATGGTGATGGCATCTTCCTTGGTGGCTTTGGAGGACCCAGGACAGCTGATGGGCAAAGAGAAGGGCTTCATCTGTCCTCAGAGCTGGGATCACAGGGCTCCATCCCATGCGATGCCACGATGCTGTTCTCTGCATGAACTGCCCAAGCAGAGAGCGAGTCTGGTTTCTTCAGTGGTCTTCCAACCATGCTCCATGCAGCCCCGAGAGTGCCCATGGAGCCGAGGGCCACAGACAGGGTGGGATCCAAGCTCCCAGCCACCCAGGCTTTGTTTCCTCCACAGCATCTCTGTGTATCCAAGAAGCTATATAAGAAAGAGAAGGAGCGCCCCATGATGGAGGGACAACAAATGTGAAACTGTCTCATTCATTCATTCATTCATTCATGTGTTGGGAGCCTCATTTGCTGCCCTGACCATGCTCTGTGGAATACTGTATTCCCAGCACCCTTCCTGGACTTCTCAGAGGATCCCAGCATCTTCCAGGCATTTCTAGCTACTCCGGTCCAGTCCCAGCACTCGGCAATGTTAACACTCATATTTTCTTCTTCCCTAGAGGTACATCAGGCTTCCTCCCACAGGTCTCCAAGTGGGGAGAGAGGGTGGTCTTTAGGGCCCTTCCAGGACCCTGGCTCCTCTGTTGTATTTGGGGTGGGGAGGACAGACAGCATGAAGGAAGAGGGGTTGCCTTGTTAATGAGCAACCCACCATCGGTGGGTCCCACTCAGATATGCACTCAGTTGGCAGTGCCAAGAGGATGCAAAGAGGATGGAGGTCGGGATGAAGAATGACCTCGGCCACAGCACGTACCTCAGAGACCTCCCCTGGCCAAGGCATGCCCCCATCATGTCACAGGCTGATGGGTTTGGGCTGCCCCCTCCGGCTGTCTGGGTGTTGCTCCAGAAGGAAAGAGAGATGCAGCAGGCACACCAGCAATGCATCACTTTGGCCCACAAGTAACTAAGTCCCTTGGCCAGAGCTAGTCAATAGCCCCAACTAAACTGAAAGGGATGCTAGCAGCAGTTCATAGACTGTTGGGTGAGAGCCAAGGGCCTTTCCCCAGCATGAAAACATGGTGGAAACTTTCTCCCAGCCTCCTCCATCCCAGGGGACCCATGGAAAGAGAGACCACCAATGGGCTCTGCTCCCAGGCTCTCACATACCCAGGGTCAAATTTCTCCCCCATCATCTCCCCATGGAGCCACAGAATCTTTGGGGTCTCCTCCCAGAGCCACAGAGAACTGGGGGAAGGAGGTATGTGTCTTACACCTGCAGTCGTGTCCGGTTCTCCCAAGAACCCCACCAGCCTGTTGCAGGCCAGTCTGAAGGCAGGGGCCGGAGCACGTGAGCAGATCCACAGTGATTTTTTTTTTCCTGCTCTCTAAACTTGCTCTGGAAATGCTGGGGGCAGTGGGTGGGGGGAATGCCACAGGGAGATGCTGGGAAAAGCTCTTTACCTCGAACTCGACTCCTTCCCCTCCACCATCAAGTGCCATAGACCCAAGGAGAGGTGGAAAGCAGAGACAACACACCTTGGAGATATTGTAGGTTCGGTTCCAGACCACTGCCATAAAGCAAATATTGCAATAAAACAGTTAAAATTAAATTAAAACAATTTTTAAAAACAACAAAAAACAAATTAAAAAATGAATTATTTTTACTTCCCAGTGCCTAAGAAAGTTAGGCTTCCACTATACTGTACTCCATTGAGTATGCAATTGCATTATGCCTTCATTTTAAAAATACCTTATTAGTAAAAACTGCTAGCCATCATCTGAGATTTTAAGGAGTCATAACCACTGATCACAGATCCCCATAACAAACACAATCATGAAAAATCCGAAGTATCACAAGCATTACCAAAATGTGACCCAGAGACACCAAGCGAGTAAATGCTGTTGGAAAAATGGTGCGGGAAGACCTGCTGGAGGCAGAGCTGCCCCAAACCATCAAGCTGGAAAAAACACAGTGTATGCAATGATTCAAGACGTGAAACGCGGCCAAAACCAGGCGCACCTGTACTGTTCGGTTCCAAGGCGGCGGGGTGGGGGGCCAGAATTGACAGTCTCTTTGCAAGCGAGGTAGTTCCTTTCCCCAGTCAAAGCAATAGGGGGAAAAAATCCCCCTCCTTATACTGTTGCACCCAAGTCCTCCATCGGAGACATCACCAGAATGACACGTTCTGGCATTAGCGGTAATGGTCACACAACCTGGTGACCATACACTGCAAAGGGGAGCGCTTATGGTGTGTGAATTCTATCTCAATGCCTTCAAAGTCAGTGGGAAAAGATGTCACCAGGAGAAAGGATTCTAAGGCTGAAAAGAGCTTAAAGCCACCAGGCGGACCGTGGCTAGCCCCTGCCCCCGGCGGGCTTCCCCGGGTTATTAATGGGGCACCACTGCCACCTAGTGTTCATAGGCGTAAACAGCAAGAAAAAAGACGGAGGGAAGTTGCAGAGGGATTAAGGGGAACCGAAGGCAAGAGAGGGGCTGGGACAGTCCTCACCCCTCTCCCGCCACCCTCAAAGTGTTCTCACCTTCCCTCTTCCCAGAACTGCACCCCAGAAGGACACAGGGGCTCAAAATAACCACTGCCTAATTCTTGGGCAGGTGCATAAATAAAACTTGGTGAGTACGATTGTAACCCACTTCCTTGTGATTATACTAACAAAATGCTGCAGCTCTAGACCCAAAGAGCTCCTGGACCTGCTGTGAGCCTCTGGACCCCTTACAGCATCTAGAAGCTTCTATGGTTGTCTCAACTGAAAATGAAGGGGGTGAACCCATCAGGAGTTGCTCACTTAGTGCCGACCTGGCCAGGTGGGCTCCTCCAGTAGGAGGGCAAGCCAGGAAAGGCACTGGCATCCCCCTCCATCTACAGTACCTACGGATCATCTCCAACAGGATCCCTGGCCCAGGGGGTCAAAACATTGCTATCTGTTCATGAAGACAGCCAGAAATTGAGACAATATGTGAAATCCTTCAGGTTTTTCTTTGCCACTAGTTTCATGTTTTTAAAGGTCTTTGACCAGAAGATCCGTCCTTTAGGAATTACTCCTGCCAGAAAGGCATAACCTGCTTGGAAAACATCTGACAAACCCAAATTATGGGTCATTCTACACAACTGGCTTGCACTTTTCAAAAATATCAAGATGGAAAAAGGAGAAAGAAAGAGCAACTATTGAAGATTGAAGGCAAATAGAGACAGGACAACCAAACTCGGCACAGTCTTAGATTAAATGTTAGATCAGGCAAAGGAGAAAAAAAGATTGCCAGAAAGGACAGTTTGGGAGAAAATTGCCAGGACTTAATTATGTCTGTTAAATATTAGATAATGATATTGTATCAAAGTTGACTGCACTTTGAACGAGAACACCTTTATTC
Organism: Spilogale gracilis; assembly: GCA_004023965.1. Taxonomy (NCBI): domain Eukaryota; kingdom Metazoa; phylum Chordata; class Mammalia; order Carnivora; family Mephitidae; genus Spilogale; species Spilogale gracilis. The sequence continues at coordinate 30,286 of PITA01007924.1, forward strand.
TTACGATATACACATGACATATTTAGGGGTGAAGACACTATGTCCACAGCTAACCCTCAACTGATTAAGGAAAAAAAATATGTGCCTACTGAAAGTAAAATGTGGCAAACCCCAAGCTAGAAACTAGATCAGCTCGAAAGCCCCTCCCTCCCACCACCCCACATTCAATCAGTCTCTCAAATTATTCCACAACCCAGATCTCTTCTGCATTCCTGTTGCACGGTCCTCCGGCTTGTCTTTCAGAACAACTTTAATATCACCAGTCTGCTTCCTGGTCTTGGCTCTGAGCTGCCTTTCTACTGCAGACAGCACCATTTATTTGAGAGAGAGAGAGAGAGAGAGAGAGAGAGAGAGAGTGTGTGCAAGAGAGGGAGGAGGGGCAGAACGAGAGGGAGAAGTAGGCTCCCTGCGAGCCTGATGTGGGACTTGATCCCAGAACCCTGAGCCGAAGGCAGATGCTTAACCGACTGAGTCATGCAGGTGCCCCTAAACCATTAGGGATGCTTAAGGATAGAGAACAAATTGAAGGTTGATGGAGGGAGGTGCGTGGGGATGGGCCGAATGGGGGATGGGCTCAGGAGGGCACTTGTTATGATGAGCACTGGGTGTTGTAGATAAGTGATGAATTATTGAGTTCTCCTCCTGCAACCCACACTACCCTGCATGTTAACTAAATTTTTTTTTAATTTTAGACGAAAAAGAAATAGAAATGCTCAACACTGCCCTAGAGCACAGGCCCCATCCCACCCTCGGCCGCTTCCCACAAGGGGCAAACATAGCAGAAACTCTATTTATACGCATTTTATGTCTCACTCCTCGCTCATTGCTTTCGGGGTGTTTTCAGTTGAGGACCCGTGCGTGGCACTTACAGATATCAAGCATACATGCCTTGGGGCAGCCTGCTTCAGTCTTTGACCCACAAGGATGCACCATCCGAAAAGCCAGCTGAAGGCCGAAACTGCTTTGCCAGAAGTCACCCAGTGATGGAGCCAAGGGTCAAGCTCCAGGCTGTCCAGCCCCAAAATGAACATGACCTCCCTGGCTGACAGCCCAGGAAAAAGTGTAAATGTCAGGAACAGAGTGAACGGTCAACAGATTCAGATAAAGTCCATTGCGAAGGGAGGCACCCCAAGGGTTTCATGTCACTGGGGGCCCTATCTACGCCTCTGACCTCGTGGCTAAAATTCACACACACACACCCAATGCACCCATGGCCACAGCTCTGTAACACTGTTCCAGGAGGCTACAGAGAGGGGTGGAGGGGACCTGTGCCAGAAGTTAGGAAAGCTAGGTTGGAGCCCGGCATAGTTACCAATGTTCCCTTGTGGGGTCCTGGCCTCCCTCTTGGCAATGCTGGGGTCCATTTCCTGCTCTTCGAGCACTAAGTCTCCAGGTGGATGACCTGTCTCACCCCTGCTGACCCGCCCTGACACACCTCCTTGCACGACAGCAAGAAGATGTGGCCAGATGCTCCCTTCACACAGCCACCTCCCTCACCATTCCAGCAGCCACTGTTTTCTCAAATCAGCGCAGTTTTATTTTCAAGGGAGCCAGTCTCTTTCTCCTGGGGAAAGAATCTTAAAAAGCTATAATAATAAAACCCACAGAGCTGCATATAACCATTTATTATTTTCTTACGAAAGAATGAAGTTATATAAAATGTGGTCCTCCTAGAAAATTCTGGATTTGCCCAGAAGCTTCTTTCCACTGTTAGACAATTGTAAATCCCATGGACCGCCTCAGCCCCATCTACCCCCTCAAAATACCAGAAATTGGGGGCACCTGGGTGGCTCAGTTGGTTGAGCAACTGCCTTCAGCTCAGGTCATGATCCCGGAGACCTAGGATTGAGTCCCACATCTGGCTCCCTACTCTGTGGGAAGCCTGCTTCTCCCTCTCTCACTCCCCCTGCTTGTGTTCCCTCTCTGGCTGTGTTTTTCTCTGTCAAATAAATAAATAAAATCTTTAACAAACAAACAAAAAAAAAAACCAGAAATTGAAAACCATCGGTGAGGACGCTGGCCTGGACTTGTGGCTGCACCGGAAGGGTGGGGGGGATGCTTCTTTAAGTGGCTTGGAACACACTGCGCAAAGTAGTTCATGTGTAGACACTGTCACCAACGCCCATTCACACAAGCTGAAGCTTATAGGAAAAAGTATTAGTTTTGCCCTTGAATTCATGGGCCACGTGGAAGACAAACAGAAAAAAATGACTTAAAATTTTCATTTAAAATGACTTCGTTGTTGGTTTTCCCAGAGGCAATACGTAAATACAACCCTGTTCAAAGGCCCAGCTCGGGGGTCACCCTGGTGTCGCCTGAAGGAGAATGGGTGGGCCATTGTTGAGGGAGGGCCATTGTTGAGGGATCCTGCCCACCTTGGAGCCCCAGCCTGGGGGCTCTGTTCTGACCAGGGACAGTGCTACAGGGCAGAGTTCAAGGGCCTTGAACAGCATCAAAGCCTCCGCTGCATTTTTGTTTTCCTCCGCGTAACGGGGAATGTCTCTGACCATGAGCGTTATGCCCACAGATTGGGATGTGCGGGTGAAGACACCAGTGACTCTAGGTGGGGCTTTCTGGACAGGAAGGCCAGGCCCTGCCCTCTCTCGCCCACATCAGTGACGGCCCTGGCAAGAACTTCAGGAGCAAGAAGGGTCCTTTCGCTGCCGCCCCCCCCCCACCTGTATCCCCCAGCACCAGTGTCCTGAGGCAGACCGGCAGGCAGAAGCATGCAGGCACAGACAACTCCTCCCCAGTGCAGGTCCATTGTAAGGGGGCGGTAGTATTTATTCCCATCTTCCAGAGGAGGGGAACGGGGGGCACAGAGAGGTTGAGTAACAGGCCCAAGGTCACACAGGCAGATGTAGATGGGCCGTGCCCCCTTGTCAACTCCCAATGGGCCCCCATCCGCAGCCGGGATGCCTCTCTCACCCCTGCCACCGCCTCCCTCACCAGCCGGGTATCTGGGCAGCCCCATTCTGGGCTAGGATGGCCCTCCAGAGATTTCAAAAGGTATTTAT
>PITA01007924.1:33402-88301 GCA_004023965.1 Spilogale gracilis
CAAGAAATACTCAACCAAGAGTCAGAGCCAAGACCAGCCCAGCCCATCATAAAACCTGAGCTACTTAGCAGCATCTTAGCTCCTCTCTAGCCTGGGGCCACCATCTCCTCCTAGGAGCCGAAGCAGCTCAAAGCCTCACCAGCGTAGGCCCCCCAACCACACCCCTACCCTGCAGATGGCCCCACAGGGCCCCACCGAAATAGCCTAACAAAACAGCCCAGTCCCAGACAGCTCCCCTCTGCGCAGCCCCCCTGGCTGACTAGCCCAAGGGGACCTTCCTCCGGGGACAAGCAGGAGGTCTGGGCCATGGTAGGGAGAGCCCACTGAGCAGACCTTCTCCAAGCTTCCAACTGCAGCCCCCCACGGGCTGAGCTGCCTCAAAGCAGAGAGGGCAGTGCCCCTTCCTCCCCAGGTCAGTGCAAGTTCCCTGGAAAGGAGCCAAGAATGACAAGAAGACCAAATCTCCTACTCTGGACTTCAAGGTTTTCTGAACAAGAAACATCTGGTGGCTTCTCTGGGTGGAGAGCAGCAGAGGGTTGGATGGGGAATGGGGGTGTCCTACACCTCAGAAACACAGCAAGGATCCGCTGTGAGCCCCCAAAGTTCACACAACCCAAGGTGGTTGGAAGCCCAGCCGGGCCGCCTCTAGAAAGACCACAGGCGATTACACTTTGCCTTCCTCCTGAGTCTGGGTAGTGGACGGTCAACAGGACTGCCTCTGGGATCAGATGACCTGAATTTGAGTCCTGAGCCATCTACCTCCACCTGTGTGACCTTGGGCCACTGTCCCCACCTCTCTGTGCCCCCACTTCCCTCAGCTGTAAGATGGGAATAGATAGGATGCCATTCAAGGTATTTATTTATCTGCCAGTGTCACCCAGCCACCAATCACACAGGACACACCTGGGCTGGGGCAGGGTCCCCAGAAGGGCCCTGCGGGGCCAGAAGCTCACCATTCTGGTGAACCCCAGAAAAATCCAGGGTCAAGTAGTGGTGGGGCCAGATGACCACAATGTGAAGGGAGCCATATGATATAGGGGCCCCGGTTAGCCGTTACTACTCTGTGCCATGTTCTTTAGGATGGCCGTGAGACCCCTCGGCCTGAATGAAATACTTGGGATGATGTTAATATTAGAATTAAATGTGACTTTAAGGGGCGCCTGGGTGGCTTAGTTGGTTGAACGACTGCCTTCGGCTCAGGTCATGATCCCAGAGACCCGGGATGGAGTCCCACATTGGGCTCCCTGCTCGGCGGGAAGCCTGCTTCTCCCTCTCTCACTCCCCCTGCTTGTGTTCCCTCTCTGGCTGTGTTTCTCTCTGTCAAATAAATAAATAAAATCTTAAAAAAAAAAAAAAAAAGAATTAAATGTGACTTTGGACTTGACGCCACTTTTGGAACAAATGGAAACCTCCAGGGCTCCTTGGAAGATACCAGGGAAGGAAAGGAAGTACCTGGAAATCATTTTTTCTACTTTTGTTGGGCTGTAACTGACAGACAGCGCTGTGTGGGATAAGGTACACAGAATCCTGGCTTGACTTACAGATGAGAAAGGATGACCACAAGAAGACTAGTTAGCATCCACTGTCTCATATTGATTAAAAATATTTTTGGGGGGCCACTTGGGTGGCTCAGTCAATTAAGCATCTGCCTTTGGCTCAGGTCACAATCTCAGGATCCTGAGATGGAGTCCTATATCAGGCTTCCCGCTCAGCAGGGAGTCTGCTTCTCCCTCTCCCTCTGCCTGCCACTCCCCCTATTTGTGCGCTCTCTCTCTCTCTACTCTGTCAAATAAATAAATAAAATCTTTCCAAATAAATAAATAGATAAATAGATAAATAAATAAATAATTGGCTCCAAATCAGTTTGTCTGGTGGGTCTAATGTTTAATAGCTTCCAATGCCCCTCTTTTCTTAAAATGTTATTTCATAGGCTAGCCTTTTTGTGCACTGTATCAGTCAGCTTTTGCTAGATGGTGTACCTGTAACAAGCAGCCCACAGCTCAGTGACTCATAGCCAAGAGGTCAGCTGCGACAGCTACCGCAGCATTGTTCTCTGAGTCTTCTCTGTCCAAGGCCCAGACTGAAACAGCCGTCCCCATCAAGAACATGCTTGCTGTGCTCACAGCAGTGGGAAAAGGGCATGCAGGCCTTAGGAAGTCGAGGCATTCGCCCAGTTGTGGTACACGGGCCATCTGCTCAGGTGCCAGCAGTCAAAGCAAGTCACGTGACCAGGCTCAGTGTCGATGGACGTGAGATGTATCTTCCTCCCACAAGAAGGCCGGCCCTCCTATGGTAATGGGCAGGATGTATGATCCCCTTACAGGTAAGGGGAATGAGTTGCTGGGAATGGAGATATGATCTTCCCATGGTCTTCCAGCTGACTCTTAACCTCCTTTAGACAAAAATCCACTGCAAATGCTTTTGAGGCTTTTCATTTACATGATAATCAATGTATACACTAACCTGGAAATACTACACCTCTTACAGTCTTCAGCCTCTCAGCTAGAAGTCTGCATGGCAAACAAGATATCATAATATTATAAATATCCTGCCTCTCTCTCAATCTATGTGTGTGTGTGTGTGTGAGTGTGTGTGTGTGTGTGTGTGTGTGTGTGTGTGTCCACCATAAAGACAAGCATATTTCCCATTTGGATGAAAGACTAAGTACAAAGATATCATATCATAGAGCTAATATATATATAGAGAGAGAGTAATTTTCACTTCTCTGATGACATGACTCCTTTCCAAGCTTGGGAGCAAGAGAAGAGATCACAAATGAGAAGACCATCAGCTAAAAACACATGAAAGATCTGAAATGAGTACAATTAAGATGAAAAGCAAACTACTGGAGTGTGTAATTGCTGCTGAGATTTATCAAAAGTGTTGATTTCAAAGTCTTAGAAGAGGTTAAGACGTGTCTAGTGGTAAAAAATAAAAAAATAAAAATAAATTAAAAAAAAAAAAGTGTCTAGTAGTGGGGAGCCCCCCGGGATGAGCAGGTTGCTCCAAAGGGGAAACTCAGTTCACACAAAAGGGAATGCCAATTTTTCAATGGTTCCACCCAAGAAATGCAAGTTAAAACCACAATAAAGAATCACGAATATGTTGCAAATGAGCTCAGAACTGTTGGCTTTGTAACATCTAGTGCCAGCGAAGTTGTGGCAAGAAGGGAACCCTGTGAACGTCGCTGGAATGGCGTTAAACGAGAAGAGCTTGGCACAACCCCTTCACAGAGCATTTTGACAATGTGCATCAAGAACCTCAAAAATGCTCAGACCCTTTGACTCGATGGTCCCACGTTTGGGAATCTGACCTGAGGATCCTCCTCAAAAGAAGATAAAAAGCCATTTTTAAGTGTGTGCTGCAGTTTTGTTTGTAAAATCTGAAAAAGAAATAGTCTTGAGGACAGAAGGGTCTGGTTTCCCAAGAAAAGAATGGACTCCCATTCAGGTTGTGTGTCAATGTCTCCTCACCCTCTCCCGCCCTCTACTCTGCCGTCCTTTGTAATAAAGTGATGTGCTCACCTCCGAGGTGGTGGGAAGGACTGAAGGAAGCATACAGATACGGCACAGATGCGGCTGCTTTGCACCTAAAAGTCAAAGGCGTTGTTGTTCGTGTCATCAGAGTAACACCTCGGGAAGAGCCCGTGCGAGCAGCAATAGGAAAATATTAAGTTTAGGATGCTTCCACCCAATGGAGAACCACACAGCCATCCAGACTGTAAGTATGAAGATGATGGAACAATCTGGAAGAATGCACCTGATCTTGGTCGAGCAGGAAACAAAAGGATGTTACGACAATGCAAAAACTAGGCATGTGAAGGCATCTGGGTGGCTCAGTCAGGTAAGCATCTGCCTTTGCTTCAGGTCGTGATCTCAGGGTCCTGGGATGGAGTCCCATATCGGGGTGGGGAGCCCGCTTCTCCCTTCCCCCCTGCTCATTATCTCTCTCTTTCTCTCTCAAATAAATAAAAACCTAAGAAAGAAAGGAAGAAAGTAGGAAGGAAGGAAGGAAATAGAAAAATAGAAATAGAATAAAGAAAACTATGCATGTGAACAAGAACAGGGAAGAAATTGGGAAGGCGAGTAGGGAGTGAGAATGGCTTCCGTGTTCAGGTGATTGGTTGCAGGTAGTTTTCTTTCTATTTGTCTTTATCTAATCACTGCCATGATTGGTTTGTGCCATAAATAAAAGTGGGGGGAGGGGAGAATGGCTATGAATGTATGAAATACCTCCTCCCCTCTTCTAAGAGAACCACGTGCTTCATGACCTCTTCTGTGGACTGGATGCACTGTGGAAACTTCCCCCAGCTACCCCAAGCTCTGTCCCGGGATGAACACTTACTGGAGCCTAGTGTATTCCATTCCATTCAGTCTGAAAACTTTGACTAAGCAACTACTTTATGCCAATTATGGCAACTAAGAAAGAAAGGGGCTAATGGAGTGCGTACCAAATCCCGGTCCTCGGGAGCAGAGAAGATGCACAGGGTAAAGCAGGGATCTGGGACCTTCCCAGAAGACATACAGAATGACCAGTGGGAAGACATGTGTGTGAGCACTGTGCCACGGGAGTCAGAGCCAAGCACGGGGGCTGGCACATAGTAGGTGCTCATTAAATATGTGTAGCATTCAATTGAACAGAACCGTTTCAAATGTGGGAAACTTATTTCCAGTCAACCTCTCCTACTCCAGCCCAGAATCAAGGAAGAACACTGGTCCTCTTGGGGAGCCTGGCGCCTGGCTCCCAGCTACCTCCCTCCACCACAGCCATGCCCAAACCTTGGGTCCTTGGAGTGTGCTAGAAAGAGGTCCTGCCTGTGCCCTAAAGACCTCCAGGTCTTTGATACTTAATAGATGAAAACCCCAGACCTGGGGAATACTGACAAAGACAAAGAATACTTCCAGATCTGTAAAGTCACTTGTAACACACACACACACACACACACACACACACACACACACACACAGAAACAAGAAACGATCACACTCGGGTTTAGATATAATGACCCACTTTTACTGAAAAGAACAAAACCACCAGGGAAGAATATAAAATTCCGGGAGAAAACGCCAAGCGTGTCCGCCTTATCTCCTCAGTCACCCATTCTCTGCAGAGTTGGAGATGCCTTTTCCCCTGCTACTCATCCAAAGGGCCCCTCGTGATCGGTGACTGCTTATTCCTGTTAACAGTTTCCAGTACAGCTCGGAAAGCCATGGAACAATCCGTGTGGCCAATGAGAAGACATCTTCCAGCTCTCTGTGGCAAAGCCACCTCCCGACCACACTGTAAGGGCATGCTTGCCTGGGGATGGTCACCTGCCTTTAAAAAGCAAAATTCTTCTTATGCAAGCTAGGTTTGCAAGATATTTTTCTCTCGCTACCCTTGTTACTCGCTTTTACGCTAAAATAACATCTTATGGTTAAGGAATTCCAAACAGGGGCTTCTGGGCAGCTGAGTCATTAAGCATCTGCCTTCAGCTCATGTCATGATCCCGGGGTCCTGGGATCGAGCCCTGCCTTGGGCTCCCTGCTTGTCAGGGAGCCTGCTTCTCCCTCTGCCACTGCCTCTGCTTACGCTCACTTGCTCTCTGTCTCTCTCTCTCTCTCACTCTTTCTCTCTGTCAAATAAATACAATCTTAATAAAAAAAATCCCAAATATACTTTTAGCCACAGCGCAACAAAGGGCAAAGTAAGCAAGGAGCCCACCGGGAAGATGGGCCACCAGGGTCCCTCTCTGACCTGGTGGCTGGTGCAGCTCAGTCATCAACGACCAGGGCTGTTTTGCCAGAGCCATGTTCCCATCTTTACTACTCAAAAGTGCACCCCCTGGGACTAAGCGCCACACAGAGTTAATGTCCATCCACCCACGGGGGCAGCGCCATGGTTTGGGAGAATAAAATAAGATTCCGTAGTGCTGAACCAGAGAAACCCCTTCCTTGCTCTTTCCTGCCTTTGGAACTCATTCAGCAGGATGGAAATTCATTTCCCTCCCTAAGAACAAAGCTGGGTGTCCAAGAGATCCTGGAAAGAGGGAACGAGGAGAGTTGGCCCCTTGGAGCCGTTTCCGTTGGTGACATCAGTTAAAGGGCCTGTGACAGCTAGCTACTGTTGCATAACACACCATCCCAAACTTTAGTGGCTTCAAATAACTTTCTTTCTCCTCCCCCCCCCCCATGAACCCATGGTTTGGACAGGGCTTGACCAGGGTAGCTCATCTCTGCTTCACTCGGTGTCTGTTGGGCAGCTTTGAGGTTGGGGCAGGAATTCTCTGAGGCTCGCTTACCCACAGGTACGTGGTGGCTGGCCCTAGCCATGGGCGGAGCGGGGTCCACGCATGAACCCCTGTACACAGCTTCTCGGTGAGACTCTCTGGCTCCCTCTCAGCACAGCAGCTGGCTTAGAAGGGTGGGCATCCCAAGCTAGAACCGAGCGGAAGCTGAATAACCTTTTCTAACAGATTTCACCTTTTGATAGCAGGTGGCAAGGTTCTAGAAGAGCGTGTGGGGCCGAAAGTCTGGTAAAGCTACTTTGGGGGAAGACATGCTGCCATGGGGCCTTGATGTTTCCATGCAGCTCTTCCCAGCTGCTGGCAGAGGAGGAGGATGGAGAGAGCTGGGAGCAGAGCCATAGCAGTGATGGGGTCCAGCAGCCCAGTGTGTGGGCCATGCCACCGTCCCCCCGCCATCAGGTCAGCCCTGACAACAAGCCAGTCAGGGCACAAGTCTGAGGAGAAGAATTAGGGCAGCCCCCGGCCCCAGGAGGCTGGACAAACCGGACCCACCCCCTCCTCCAGGCTCTGCGCTCCCATACGGCCATAAACTAGTGACTTCTCCTGTCTTCTGCCCAGCGTCTGTCTCCCCAAGACTCTGTCTGGACACGTCCTTCTAAGCGAATTCTTCTCTCAGACCTCCTCTGACCATTTCCCTCTGCAAAATCAGATTTCTCTTTCATCCTGCCTTGCCAAATACGCCCAGGCCATCCTCCCCACTCCCACAACTACCCCACAACTATCACCACCTCCTTTCTCCAGCCCCCAAGTTGTAAGGTTTGGATTCAACCAAAGATATGGTGGGCTGAGGAGCAGGAAGACAAATGTCCCCCAGGAGGGACAGCCAGGGAGCTCCAACCCTATCCGTGTAACTTTTTCTCTTGAACTGAGTGATAGATATCATGGTCATTCATCTGTTATTTTATATCCTTTACTGTATCTAAATAATAAATATCTGTTTTAAAGATCTTGGTGCGCTGCCCATCCATCCCTAAACCCAGAGACCTGGGCCATACCCCAGCCTTCTCAGAGGCGCAGAAAAATCAGGTGGGATGTCTCTCCATGGCTGCTGTACCCTCTCCCAACCCACCACACACCCAGGTTGTTACCACCACCTAATCTTGCCCTCCCTGACCATGGCAGATTCAACAAGCATAATCTACTGACCCAAGATGGGCCAATGGAATCCTTCCACCGGGCACTGGGAATCAGAACAGGAAGGTAGCAAGATAATGTGCCACTGCTGGCAAAGTACTGGGTGACTGAGGAGGGGCAAATGGAGCACCCCAAGAAAGCCAGCCTATGGAGAAAGGCAAGAAGGAGGCACACACATAGAGAAGTGGCTCAGATCCCTACTGCCCAGGTCCTGGTTCCCATCCATTCTGGATGCCAAACCATTTTATTGCCATTCTTGGGTTCTGGGAGATAGCTCCAGAATTTTAGAAAAAGCTCCAGTTTTCTGGAAGAAGGAAGGCTTTGCCACTGCCCAACTCCAAGGGAGGCAACTTACATGGTCTTTCAATGTGAGTGTCATCTAGTCAAGGAGAGGCTACCCCCCATGTAAAGCAAAGCGAAGAGCGCCCCCAGAGTTGTGCAATGGGGAAGTTCCTAAGAGAATGGAGATGATCGGATATAATGTTTGACCTAATCACCCCCACATGACAAAGAGTAGTCAGGGTAGCTGTCAGGGGAGACCAAGAATGGGACTCTCGACCCCCCACCCCCCTACCCTGCCATCTCAGGCAAGTTGCCACCCACCCTGGACTCAGTCTCCCACCTGTCAAAGGGGATCTTCACAGGATGGCCCGACAGTCCCTTTCACCCCTGACGCTCGTGATCCTGGTGGTCATTTTGAGAGCCTGTGCTGATAACCACACTATGCACCCTTGTCTCGGGAAAGATTCCATTTTTTTTTAATATTTTATTTATTTGACAGAGAGAAACACAGCCAGAGAGGGAACACAAGCAGGGGGAGTGAGAGAGGGAGAAGCAGGCTTCCTGCCAAACAGGGAGCCCGATGTGGGACTCGATCCCAGGTCTCCGGGATCATGACCTGAGTCGAAAGCAGTCGCCCAACCAACTGAGCCACCCAGGCACCTGAAAGATTCCATTTTGATTTCATATTGGGAGGCCTGCTGCTTTCAGTGGGAGATGATTTATAGAGAAGTCACTTCCAGGGTGAGACACGGAGACCCCTGGATGCCTCATTTTTCCCATCTCCTCTGGTTTCATCTGGCCTGGGGACAACAGAATAAAATGGGGAAGTCTTAGTTTTCAATCCCCACCTAAAGTCAGCCTTAAGGTTAGGGCCAAGGTTAAGTTTTGTCTTAGGGTTATGGTCAGTCTTGGCAAGCTCCCCTTTATGTCTATTTCCCCCAACACCTTTGCACATCAGCCTTTTCTCTGCTCACTCTTCAAATACTGGTGTTCTGAAACTTCTGTCCACCCTCGTCCCTTCCTTTGAGACCCTAGACTGCATGATAAGCTTTTGTACAATGAGAAATAACCACTATTATTCACATTACTTCCCCTCCTTCCAATTTTCAGTGAATGGTCCTGACATACTGATCTTGTCCTTTGAGTATGTTTATTTACAGCTAAATACAAAGATCTTAAGTTTACTGTCCAGCCACTTCTGGCAAATAAATGCATGCTGCCAGTAATCAGGAACATCCCATCTCCCGTAGAAAGTTGCCTGTATGTGTTTATGCCGGGAGCGACCACTGATCTGGTTCTTGTCACTATCAATTGCTTTTTTCTGCTGTAGAACTTAACATAAATGAAATTAGGGGCACTCAAGTGGTTCAGTTGGGTAAGCGTCTGACTCTTGATTTTGGCTGAGATTATGATCTCGTGGTCTGAGACGGAGCCCCATGTCGGATTCCGAGCTGGGCAGGGAGCCTGCTTAAGGTTCTCTCTCTCTCCCTCTTCCCCTTCCCACCTCTCAAAAATAAAAATAAAAAAACAAGTAAATGAAATCATACATGATACACTCTTTCGTGTAAGGCTTCTTTCAATCAGCATGCTGTTTTTCAGATTTGCTCCCATTGTTGTGTTATACTGACTTAGCACCAGATTTACCTTCTTATGACTTTAGTTCTAGCACATCATTACCCTCTGCATATCATGGTCAAGGTGCAGATCTAGGGTCCGGTGGTATTCACTACCTCTCTGGAAGCGGGGAGCCGACCAGAGGTGGGTTGGTGTGATGGAGACACTGACAGATAGGGAGGTAGAAAGAAACAAGCTTCAGACCCAGCCTGAGTCCCTCAGCTTTGCAACTTTAAGCCAATCACTTAACCTCGCTTCATCCACAAAGCATGGGTAATGCACCTGCTGTAGTAATCAGAACTCGTATTGGGATATTGCCACAAATGAGACTCTGGAACATAACAGGTACCTGGTAAAAGTTAGATGAATGTCACCAGAAGGGGGTTGGAGCTTGAAAGTGCTTACTGAAGCCTACACACAATGATTCACCACAGACCTCCCCTTCTCAGCATGATCGGCCCAAGAGTTCTTCCTAAAACCGACCCCACTGCAGATCTGCCTGCTCAGAATCTGTAGGCTCAGGGCCCTCAGCCAATTGTTTCTGAGTTTCCCAAGCGGTTCTGTCCATCTTGGGGCAGCATTTCGAGGTTACCCCTCCTTTGGAAGTATGGATTTGGGGTAGTGACTAGGAGGAGAGTCAGTCTCCAGAGAAGGGATGCCCCTGGGTCTGTTCTTTTATTAAAAGGTGTCTTAGGGGGTGGGGGCACCTGCGTGGCTCAGTCGTTAAGCATCTGCCTTCAGCTCAGGTAGTGATCTCAGGGTCCTGGGACTGAGCCCCGCTTCGGGCTCCCTGCTCAGTGGGAAACCTGCTTCTCCCTCTCCCACTGCTTCTCCCCTTGCTTATGCCCTCTGGCCCATCCATCTCAAATAAATAAATAAACTCTTTTTTTAAAAAAAGGGGGTGTCTTATCACCTTCCACACGTGGGCTGACCTCTGGAGGCCAGACATGTCCCCATGTTTCCCAGCCTCGCTTACAAATAAGCTGGAACTGTGTAAAAGGTTTTGGTCACTGGCTTGTGAGCAAAAGTGACATGTACCTCTTCCAGGCCAGGACAGCTAAAGCCAGCAAGCTTTAGCTTGTCCCTTCTCTGTGACCTCTCCCTCATCCTGGCCCCCTGAGTGACCGTAAGAGCAGAGGCACCTGTCCCTCTCAGTGGGGATGCAGTGTAAGCTAGAAGGAAACATTTTTTTTTTGTCCGAGGCTCTTTTGTAGCAGCGATCAGCAGTAGTTACCCTGACCCACACAACTAACTACATATCGAGTGCTTTTCCACTTATTTGCAAATATCTCCCAGCAGCCTGCTCCAACCCCAGCAGGAATATTCAAGTAAATGACCAGTATCTCCTACAAGCTTTGAACAGCTCCAAAGAAGTGGCTCTGAATGCTCAACATCAGCGATTTCTGAGACATCTCCCTGCCTAGGGAGCACCTGCCCCCCCCCCCAGATGTCAGCTGTTGCCCAAAGCCAAGCGGCTGGCCACCGGTTCCATCGCTGAGATTGCACCTAATAAACATTTTATGGACCTGTTCAATTGCAAAGCGATGCACGCAATTAACTCCCATCACGGTTTTATTGTGGAAAGATGTTGCAGACTCTGCCGTGAAAGCAGGACCATGCGTCAGTTCAGGAAACGTGGCTGCCAAAGCCCAGTGGGGTCCATTGTCAGAGCAGGTGGAGAGCTCAGATTGGCTGCTCCTGGCTAATGGGAATGCCCCCGATCTTGCCCAGGATCAGCTGGCCCTGAGCCCGAGGCTGTGTTCTCCCAGCCAAGGACGTGGAAGATGCTAGACAGGAACCAGCCCCCCTCCCATCTCCCACATAGTATGGGGTGATGTTGAATTCACCCCCGGAGGGATGCATGGGTCATAAAAACCTGGGATGTTCAGCCTTGCTGGCCTAATCCTGTGCCCACGACAGACCCACTTCCTAGACTGCTGTGCGATTTCACATCAGACATCGGCGGGGTGGCATCTATTAATGAATGACAGAGAGAGAAACAGGATTTGGACCACTGAGAGGTGGAGGGGAGGAGGGGTGAAGGCAGGCTGGCTGGTACCCCCTCCCCTGTCCAAAGCAATCAGCATGGGCAGTGTTTCCCCAGCAACAATCTCTGATTGGTCCCCGTCCGTCCACCAGCTGATGTGAGTCCTGACTGGTCTGTCCTCAGTCCCCCTGCCAGGCAGAAACAGGTATAAGAGGCTTTGAGACCCCACTTGGGCTGCTCCCCACCCCCCCTAGAGCTGGCATGGATCTTGAAAAGCTCTAAGCATTGAACATGGTGATGCCTCGCCCACTCCCCAGCTCATCTCTGTACAGTTCACAACAAAATGGTATTTCTCCAAATGACACTCAATTTTATTAATGCTCAAATTCAAAGGGCCTCTTTCTCAATCTGATTGCAAAATTCTGAATAAGCTTCTCAGAAGCAAGCTCTTTTCTGACACTGTGTGTGTGTGTGTGTGTGTGTGTGTGTGTGCGCGCGCGCACAGGAATGTGTGACTATATCAGTATGAGATGTGCAAATGTGCTCCCCCAAACTTTCCTCTCTGCAGAGGGTCCCAGACAGGCTCTGCTTCCTCAGGGAAATCAGGAGAAACTATTGAGTTTGGGGAGGTGGCTAGAGGAGGACCTATAGGGCAGAAGCTGCCCGGCAGAGGGGGTGGAGGGGTGGGGGGTGGAGATAGGATGCCTGTGGGGGCCTGGACGTGAGGATGGAGGCCCTGAGGTCTGTCCAGTGAGGGTGCATCCCTGGATGCCCAGCCCCCTCCATCAGGTAAGTGGGGAAGGAGGCATTCAAATGGATTCTGCCTCACCATGAAGGCCATTCTCTTTTTAATAGACACCCTCCAGGGACTAACAAACCAGGTCTCCACAGCAGCAGTGGGGGGCAGAGGCTGGGAACAAGGAAGCCAGGCGGTCAGGCAGTGAGAATACAGGGGAGCAGGAAAGCTCATGATATAGGCCCTTTGGGGTCTTCCTGGCCAGGGAGCATCTTGGAGGACACATGCCAGGAGTCTGGCCGGAGAACCCTGTCCTTGGAAGTTGGGGGGCTGTGCCACCAGACCACCATCTTTTTTTTTTTTTTTTAAGATTTTCTTGATTTATTTGACATAGAGACAAAGACAGCGAGAAAGGGAACACAAGCAGGGGGAGTAGGAGAGGGAAAAGCAGGCTTCCCGCTGAGCAGGGACCCACCCCACCCCCCCACCCCACGCAGGACTCAATCCCAGGGCCCCAAGATCAAGACCCAAACCAAAAGCAAATGCTTAACGAGTGAACCACCCAGATGTCTCCTGGACCCCATCTCTTGTTGGAAACACTCCAAGTTCCAGCAAAACAGACTCCTCTCCCTCACCATGTGTTAGCAGCCCACAGTCAGGCCCTTTCCCGTCTTCCATGTGCCCGTCTGCAAAATGGCAGTGATGGTCAAGCCACCCCCACCACGGGGACGCAGAGCCACAAAGTCATGTATTTCTGAAAGTCAGCAAAGTCCTTGGAACCTCGCGGGTGCTCTGAAAATGCAGCTGTTTAAATGGCCGGGGGGCTGCCAGAGTGGTGGTTCTTCCTTGGAGAAAGCGGCTGCCCCCCACCCATGGGACCAGTGTTAAATCTGCTGTGGGTGGATGGTCCCTTCCACGCCTCCAGTGAAGCAAGCATGGTGTTCTCATTCATTGACAGTTTGCAGGCATTCTGCTTAATTACCTCTCATGCTGATGTTTGGTGCTGACTTCCTGTCTTTTGAGTGTGTCTCATTTCCCAGGCCTGGGAATTCAGATCCTTCGCTCCATCCGGAAGGGTCTGAAGAGGCAGATTTGCCCTGACCACCTCAGCTCCCTGGAGGGAGGGACCATGGTTCTCGACTTTTCTGTCCTGCAGACAAGATCCGCTGTCCACCAGAGACACACTACCTCTTAAGAGCAGAGAAGGATCTCATTGGGAGGAGCATCTCAGGAAGGATCATATCCCCGCCAGAGGCAGGACTCACAATGTGCCTTCATCTGGGATGGGAAGCTGCAGGAGAGGTAAGCTCACACGTCAGAGGTTTTTGGAGCAATGCCATGGGCGAGAAGAGCATTAGTTATCTGGATTTTCCCATTAACCATCTGTGAGCAAGTCCCGCCCTGCTCCTGGGTGCAGCTTCCCCCAGATATAAAATGAAAGCATTGGGCTAAATCATTGGTTCTCAAACTCTGGTGGGGGGAGTGTCTCAGAACCACCACTACCCCACCCACTGAAGACTGGTTGAAAACACAGAGCCACCTGCAGAAGCTGGGCTGTGTGGGAAAGGGATGCCAGGAACTGTATTTCGGGCAAGTTCCCAGGTGGTGCTGACGTCATTAGTCCTGGCACCCTGCTTTGAGAACCACCAGCCTGGATCCCCTCCAGGTGCCCTTCTGTAGGGGACCACCCAGCCTTCTCCCGGCCTCACTTCTCAAGCATAGGGAGAAACGGTTGAAATGAAGGTGGATAGGCCAGCACTTGGGGGCTAAGATGACTTCCCATAGCCAGGCCTCCCATAGCCAGGCAACGTGTACGCCAGCGCCATTTCCTAGCTCTGTGCCATGGCCAAGTTCTTGATCTTTGTAAACGTCCATTTCCCGCTATATGATATGATGCTCATGTAAGGATTCAAGGAGCTAAACGTGAAGAAGCTTTAGTGCCTGGAACATGTTAAGCTCTCGTAAGTGCTAGAAATTTGGGAGAATTTCAGATGTACCATCATTAATCCTTGGGAGGACAGCCAAAGAGGGTGTCCCCACCTTCCTGGCACATTATGGAGGGGCAGCCTTCATTTGGGCCATGAGTGTCTAAGTGGGGTGCATGAACCTTTGGGCCCGGTACCCGCAGATTAAAAAGAGCACCTCTTCCCGGATCATCCGTGGTGATAAGCCATTTCAAAGTGCTTCTCAAATTTTAATGTGCAGGGACAGCTGGTAGATGAAGAGGACAGGCCCCAGGAGCCCTCCCAGGAGACAGCTCATCCCAAGGGGAAAGAAGCCAACTTGACCCAGGTGCTAGGCCTGTTGTATTTTTTATTAGGGTAGGGCTCATGGTTCTACATTTCTGATAAGCCCTCAGCTATGCCCAAGGCCCCGATCCATAGGCCATACTTTCCATAGCAGAGTTTAAATAAAATCAAATAAATATTTATTTATTTGAGAGAAAGTGCATGGTAGAGGGAGAGAGAGACAGGGAATCTCAAGCAGGCTCCATGCCCAGCACAGAGCCTAATACGCGGCCTGATCCCACAACCCTGAAATCATGACCTGAGCTGAAACCAAGAGTCAGACCCTTAACTGACTACATCGTCCAGGCACCCTGATAAATAAATCTTAAAAAAAAAAAAAAAAAAAGAAAGAAAAACAAAGAAAAGAAAAAGAAGAATATGGAGGCACCTGGGTGGCTCAGTCAGTTAAACCTCTGTCTTCAGGTCAGGTTATGATCTTGGGGTCCTGGGATCAAGTCCCATGTCAGGCTCCCTGCTCAGTAGAGAGTCTGCTTCTCCTCCCTTTGCCCCTCCCTCTACTCAGGTTCTTGCTCTCTCTCTCTCTCTCTCTCTCTCAGGTGCTTACTCTCTCTCTCTCTCTCTCTCTCTCTCTCTATTTCTCAGAGAAATAAACAAAATCTTTTAGAAAAAAATATATACAAAAATATCTTTTAAAAAAAGATGAACTCAAGAGAACTTGGATATTAGTGATACAGGGGTCAAGGTGGGATCAAGGAGCCACAAAAAAGTGATGCCATTCTCTGAGAGAAAAAACACAGGTCAAAATGCAGGGAGGGAAGGAGATCAATATGGGGTATACTGACTTTGAAGAGCCCATAAATTATCACACAGAGATGCCTGATAATTAGATGGCCCAGAGCTTCCCAGACAAAGCTGGAGTTGCTGATTTGGGAATGCGCCCTTCAGGAGGCTGCTCTACACGGATGGAAGAAAACAAAAACAGCAGACTGTGGATTTAATAATAAAGACATTTAAAGTGACTTCACTTAATAAAATGCCTGTAGGTCGATGTTCCCAGAGGTAGCTTAGCAGCAATATCTGGGCAATATCATTAAGGACCCAGGCTTTTCTCTCTTTTGGTTCCACTAGGTAGGGAAGAATGTAACCTTATCCAAAAAAAGAGGGTCTTGTCTTTGCCCTTGGCTTCTGGGAGAGCATCTCTAAACCCTGGAAGTGTCCTGCCTGAGAAGCATGTTTTCATTTCATGGGCATTCCAGGCCATCCAGACAGTAACAGTGCAATTCATGATAGATGCTTTACACCATACTAACAATGTGATTTAGTATGATGGCCTCTGTCCAAGACAGAGGACTCTGTCCAAGATAGTTACAATGGGTTTAGGGTGGAGACTTTGGGTCACCTGGTATCAGTTGACCTCCAGAGGGGCTGGAGACTGGAAATGGAGATTAGATGCATGAGCCCTATTGTGGAGCCTCAGCAAAACTTTGGACACCAAGGCTCAGATGAACTTGCCTGGTATGCATATTGTCACACACAACTGTTGGGAAAAGAATGTTGTCCTGACTCCATAGAAGAGACCCTGGAAGATTGACGTCTGGAAGAAGGCTCCTGAACTCTGCCTATGTATGTCTTTACTCGGCTGGTGTTAATCTGTAGCCTTTCATTGAGATGAACCATAACCGTGAGTACAAGAGCTTTCATGAATTCTACCGAATCATTAGATCTGCGGGTAGATCAGGGGTTCCCTCAAATGCACAATTAGTGTCAGAGGGGAGTGTGCTCTTGTGAGAAGTGTTCCAACTCCATGGTCACAATACCTTTTAATACCTCGTGGTCACAAGGTGGCTGGGACTGCAGATCACATCACATCCTTATGCAACTGGATCAGAGGTGTGGGGACAAGAAAAGAAGATCTTGCAAACATGCCTCCTTTCCCAGGGAGGAAAATCTCTCCAAGAAGTCTCATTAGATCTCCCTTTACATATCACTGCCTTGAACTTGTTGCAAGGCACTCTGGGCTGCAAGGGAAGCTGGAGGAACAAACATCTGCCATTTTCACCCTGTGTCATAAAACTCTGCTTCACTCCTTCCATGGCTCTTCACTTACTCCAAGAGATAGCCACAGGCCAGAGTTTAAACTTGGCCTCTGGGTGTGGATCAGGACACTCCCATCATCAAGCTGGAAGTGAGACACTGTCACTGGACATCAAGGATGAGCAGGACCTTCTCTGTCACCTTGTCACTAATAAGGCGAGAAGCATGACTTTGGGGCATATCAGCCTGCCGGTTCTTTGCTCATTTTTGGATTGAGCAAATACCAATTAACCTGGATGCATTTCCACTTCCCACTTGGTCACAGCTGCTGGATCCCAATCCTGTGATTCCTGTGACCTCTCCCTGCACAGGACTTCAGGCAGTGAGACTGATGAGGGGCCTCGGCAGGAGAACAAGAAAGCAAATGCTGCTTCCCTTTGCAAGTTCCAACCTGTGACTCTCACATTCTCTGGAGTGCCTCCACTTGGGCACCAGCAGAATCCAAGTTGACAGAGGCAGGAAGGGTAGAAGAACAGCTTTTCCTGCAAAGCCAGGTAGGACCCTGCAAGGAGGGGTGAGAGAGAGTAAGGTGGCCTCAGCTTCATGCACCAGGCTGGGTCATAGCCTCATCTTCAGAGTCAAAAAGTCATGCCCAGGGGTGCCTGGGTGGCTCAGTCAGTTAGGCATCCGGCTCTTGCCTTTGACTTAGGTCATGATCTCAGGGTCGTCAGATCAAGCCCCAGGTCAAATTTCATGTTCAGCAGAGAGTCGGCTTGAGATTCCTCTCTCCCTCTGCCTGTGCCCCTCTCCCTGCTCGCACTCTACTCTCTAAAATAAATAAATCTTTAAAAAAATAAAAGTTCTGCCCACATCCAGGTGCAAAGAAAATCCTTCATTATAAAAACCAAGGATCCTCTGCTACAAGACTCCCCAATCATTGATTTTTTTATATTTACAGAATACATATTCTGTAATATATATATGTATGAATATATATACATGTATTGAATCATTTGTATGCATACATATATAATATATGTTGTATGTATATTGTATCTGTACATACATATGGATGCATACTTATAGGTTTTATACCTACATTACATTATATATTAAATGCATTACATACAAATACAATATAATATATATTATATATATTACATGTCATATATACAGTGAGATTTATTATAAGGAATTAGCTCATATAATTATGGAGGTGGGGAAGTCTGAGGATCTGCCATCCATCCACAAGCTGGAGACCCCAGAGAGCCAGTCATGTAAATTCCAGTCCAAGTTCAAAGGCCTGAGAACCGGGATGGTTCTTGCACCCTGATGGTGTAAGTTGCAGTCTAAGGTCAGAAGACCAGGGCCCCAGTCCAGAGACTCAGGAAGAGAGCCAATCCTTCCCTTCTCCACCATTCTATTCTCTTCATGCCCTCGACAAGTGGGGTGATGCCCATAGGCATTGATAAGGACCATCTGCTTTCCAGTATCCACAGAGTCGAGTACTAATCCCATCCCAGAAACACCCTCACACACACACACACACACACACACACACACACACACACACACACATAATATTTAAGCAGGTATCTGGGTGTGTTGTGGTCCAGTGAAACTGACACATAAATTTAAGCATCACAGCTTGCAAACATGGTAATGAAACAACCTCAAGACAGAAAACTTGCATCCTCGGTGTCCCCCAGCTCTGCTGGTGGGAGGCATGCTTCCTTCTGCTGTCTGAACAGATTGTCCTCTAGTGAGTGTTTGACACACAGGGACCCTGTCTGGGAGTAGAAGGCAGACACTCGACGTGCTTCAAGTCACAGACACAGAGCGAATCTGGAGGTCAGGACCACATGGCAAAGAAACTAACCAAGAAAAGCCAGATTGCTTTCCAGCCACTAAAGAAAAGTTCCTCCCCACCATGGTGGGCTCTACAGTGAGACTCAGAGATGTTCTGATGGCTGCTCTATGCCATGACCCTCCCCACACCACCTCTGTGATCACATCAGGGACCAGGAAAGGCTTTGACTGGTGATCCCACATTTGTAGTCATGACATGAATGAAAGGAGTGGCTTCTCCAACATGAAGGTAGTTCGAGTTCACCAGCAGTCAGCAGAAAATGACACCCTCTAAGGAAACCAGCCAGCAGCCGGACCAAGACCCTCCTCGGGTAACCAGAGGCTGGTGACTTCAGTGTCTCTCTTGCAAATTTCAATCCCACGCATTCTAGAAGAGCAACAAAGGCTACCCTGCAAGGGTGGGGAGCTTCAAATCCAAGGGGGTCAAGTCCAGGAACTGTCCTAACAGCTTATTTCACCTGCTGCGGGTGAGCCCAAGTACCTACCTACCACAATGTGGTCAGGAAACTGAGAGTATGGAAATACACGCACAGCACAGAACCTGCTAGCGGCTCAGGATGGGTTTCAGAGAAGGTTTTGAAACATTTATAGGAGTTTGCATCAGGGCATGTTGTCTGACCAGAGAGTCCCATTTGATCATTCAGCAGCCAGTGGTTCCCAGAGTTCCCAGGCTCGTAGCTGCATCTCTCCCATCTCTGTGTCTGTCTTCCTGTGGCCTTCTGTTCTCCCAGTGGCTCTCTCCTCTGGGTGTCCTTCTGTGTGTCCAGGGACACTTGCCATTGGATTTAAGGCCCACCCAGATCATCCAGGATGACCTCATCTCAAGATCCCTACCTTAATTACACCTGAAAAAACCTTGTTTCCAAGGAAATTCACATTCGCAGGTTCTGGGGGTTAGGATGTAGACATGCATTTTTGGGGACCACCAGGAAACCCACTACAGTGTCATCAGGGAAAAATAAAACATGATAAATAGGGATCAAGGGCTTGATGGGGGACTGGGATTTTAAATGGTAGGTCAAGGTGGACTTCATTGATAAAACTGACAGGTGGGGACACCTGAGTGGCTCAGTTGGTTGAGCAACTGCCTTCGGCTCAGGTCATGATCCCGGAGACCCAGGATGGAGTCCCGCATCGGGCTCCCTGCTCGGCGGGAAGCCTGCTTCTCCCTCTCTCACTCCCTCTGCTTGTGTTCTCTCTCTGCCTGTGTTTCTCTCTGTCAAATAAATAAAATTAAAAAAATAAAATAAAATAAAATAAAAATGACAGGTGAACACAGAGTTGATGATGCCATGCCAATATCTAGGGAAAGCATTTCAAAGAGACAGGCCAGTGCAAAGGCCCTGAGGCAGAGAATGCCAAAGGTCTTTCAGGAATGGGGAGAAGATTCATAAGACAGTAGTGAAGTGGGCATGGGGAAGAGAAGTAAAGTCAAAGAATGGAGGCAGGTCGGGGAGGGCTTTGCTTTTACTCTGAGAGAAATGGGGTACCACCAGAGGGCTCAGACCTGACTCCTTCTGCCTCAGCCCTCCATGGGTCACGTCTTCACCCAGGTGGGTGACAGACTACTTGTCTTACCCAGCTAAGCTACTCAGGTGCCTTTCACAGGATGTCATTGCTTGGAATTCTTAAGACATTCTCTAGGGAGATTCTACCAGGGGAGTCCAGGGAAGCACAGTCTTTTAACCCGATGCATGAATGCCTGCCTCACATTTTTGGATCAGGAAGAGTCTATCAGTGCCCTGGATACAACTACCAACCCTCTCACCCTGCACTCAGAGTCTAATGTGGGGGTGAACGCCTGCCAAATCCGGGACATTTTCATGTATGCTATTTAATTCAACCTGATAACAACTCTCTGGTGAGGTATGATTAGCCCCATTTCATGGATGTGGAAACTGAGTCCCAGAGACAGGAAATGACCTTCTTGCCATGGCTTTATAGCCATCTGAAAATCCCCTTGGTTGGGGGGTAATCTTAGTAAGAAGACTGGTCCATGAGTAGGGTGGAAGTGATGCTAGCTCTCTAGAACATTTTCACTGCAGCCCTGAGGTCCCCCCCTGTGAGCGGTATGGATGCCTGAGCCCGCCATAGTTTGAGGAAGCCCAAACTAATCCAAAGGATATGCCTACACAGAGAGACATCCCCAGCCAACCCCCTGCTGCCCCATCCCCCATCTCCTTCACCCCCTATTCCCACCCCCTCCCATCCCATCACCCCCGCCAGCCCCCAACCTGTCTGAAACAGCAGGAAAGACCCAGCCCACCCAGAGCTGCCCAGCCAAGCACTGCACTTCCAGAATTCCTGACCCACAGAAATCACCACTGGCTCTAAGTTCAGAGTGATCCAGTCTATGCCACTACATTTTCAGGTTCGTTTGGGGTTCAGAGGAGCAACACCAAACCACGGAACACACATCAAGATCACATAGTGGCCAAGCTGGGATTGGAACCTGACCCCACACTGCCTCTTGGATTCACAAACAGGGAAGGAGAAGCCCCAGTTTAAAATGCCAGCAAGAATTTTCAAATCATTATAGATGACGGGGTCACATGCCTCATAGACAGAAAAAACCTTTCAGGCAAGGGGAGTGGGAGGTAGTCAGCGGGAGGACACAGCAGTGTGCACATGGGACGTGTGAGCCCTGGGGGGCGAGTCTCTTAGGATGAAACACCAGGAATGGCTATGTGCCTTTGGGATCAACAGTGGGCTCATAAGCTGATAAATAGGAGGCAAGTCTGAATGCATTATCCCATGAGGGATGGCTGCTTTTAATGAGGACAGAAGGCTGGGGCCGCGGGAAGGAATCCTATTGTCAGGCCCCAAGTTCTGGGTCAGCGTTACTGCCTTTGGAGGGAACCATGGCAGGGTCAAGGTCTATGACCCGTGTTTTAATAATTGTGCCTTCTGTTGGGAAAGGGGTCAGCACGCTGCCGGATCCCCAGCAGGTGGGTGGCAAGCCTAATTGGGAGGAGGGGGACAGGGTCAGGCAGAAGGCACATGGATCATGCTCCAGCCACAAAGGAGAGCCCCATGGGGTTAAAACCTACTGATCGCTGAGGAGTGCATGAGATGCCCATTAAGCCAGGCCCATGGAGGGTGAGGGAAGGAGAGGGGGGCCAGCTGGGCATCTCAGCTTGCTGCAGCATGCCCTCTCTGGCTCTCCCCTGGCCTCGGCTTTCTCTCCTTTTCTTTGGGTCTCAGGCTTGGCCTTTCTCAGAGAGGCTGGGGGCTGGCCAACTGGAATAATAGTCTCTGCATGCCCAAGCCAGCAAAGGCAGCCCTGGGAGGTACCTGTGGAGTCTGGCCTCACACTCAAGTCTTGGACTCACTACTGGAAGGCTCTCTCTAAACTTGGTTTGGCGTCTGCCTTAGTTTTCTATTGCTGCTGTAACAAATCACCACAATCCTGGTGACTTAATCACAACAGACATTATCACTGAGAACAGAAATGCTTGATGCCAAATGTTCACAGCAACCCTATTCACAGTAGCCAAAAGATAGAAACAGCCCACGTGGCCGTCAGCTGATGAATGCAGCAACAAATGTAGTACAGCCAGATAATGGGAATATTACTCAGCCATTAAAAGAAAAAAAAGGAGCAGGGAGGAGCAAGATGGTGGAGGAATAGGAGGCCTGGATATCGTTGGGTCCCAGGAGTTCAGCCAGATGGTTTTCAAACCAGTCAGAACACCTATAGACTCAACAGGAGATTGAAGATAAGAAGAGCAACAACTCTAGGGACAGAAAAGCAAACACATTTTGGAAGGTAGGACACGTGCGGATAAGTGAATGTGATGCGACACACAGGATGAGACCACGGGGGGGGGGGGGGGGGCGGGGAGCCTCCGTCAGCCACTTACCAGCCAGTAGTGGAGCAGGAGAGCCCCAAATCAGAACCTTTAGAAGTCTGCTCCATGGAGGTCATCACTCCAGCAGGAGGTGGAATCCTCGCGGGGATAGTGTGGTCTCAGGACCTGCGAGGTCACAGAAGGACCCGGGGTGCCTGAGCACGGCAGAGCTCCCGGGTATCTGAGCGCGGAGGCCGGGGGCAGAGATGGAGCCGAGGAGGGGCTCTCAGTTCAGGCTTACCTTAACCCGTGACCCGAGGAGCAGTCAGACTACCTCTCTTACAGTAGGGACCCCACAAGCGGCAGACTGAGAGACTCACCTTCCTGCCCTGGGGCGAGCGGTGCGGGAGCGCGCTGCGGGAATCTTCTGGGTTCAGAGACTCCAAACGGGGCCGCGCGCCAGAGATAGAAATGCTCAGTCCCAGGTCGGGTGAGCATGGAGCAGGCTGAGGAGTGGGGCCTCGAGCTCTCGTCTCCTCCGGGGTGGAGACTGGGGGGCCGCCATCTTCATCCCCATCATTCAACGCTGTACGGAAAGCGCGCAGGGAACAAAAGCTCCGAGAGTGAACCTGAGCAGATTGCTTAGCCCGGCCCCTGGTAAAGGCGGGGCAGTTCCAGCTCTGGCAAAGACATTTGAGAATCAATATAATAGGCCCGCGCTCAGGTCAGCCAGACCATCCAGCCAAGACCAAGTTCACCGATCAGTAAGAACTGGGGAACTTCAGAGCTAGGGGAATGGAACACATAGAATTCATGGCTTTTTTCCCATAATTCTTTAGTCTTTCAAAGTGAAATTTTTTAATTTTATTTTTTCTTATTCTATTTTTTTATTTTTTTCTCGTTCCTATTTTAACATTTTTACAACTACTTAATGTTATCAATACCTTTTCTTTTTTTTATCAATACCTTTTCTTTAAAAAAAATCTTTTTGAATTTTCATTCTTTTAGTCATATTCTGTCCCTTCATTGTATTTAAGCTTTTTTGTATATGTATATGTTTTTCTTTCTTTAAAACTTTGGGATGCCGTTTCTTCTAGTAGATAAAAACATACCATAATTCTAGTGCATGGCTTTATTCTAATCTCCAACCTCATCACATTCTTTCCTCTTTTTTTTCTTTCTTTTTTCCTTTTTCAGCCAACTTCTTATATCAATTCCTTTTTAAGAATCTTTTTTAATTTTCATCTATACAGTCATATTCCATCCCTTCATCGTGTATACCCTTATTTTTGTACATATATAAGTTTCTCATTCTTTAAAATTTTGGGAGACAGTTTCTTCTAACAGACCAAAATATACCCAAAATCAAGTGTGTGGCTCTGTTCTATTCACCGGTCTAATTATATATATATATATATATATATATATATATATATATATATAGAGAGAGAGAGAGAGAGAGAGAGAGAGAGATACAGAGATAGAGATTTTTTTTCCCTTTCTTCTCCCCCCATTTTGGGTCTCTTCTGATTTGGTTAGTGTATATTTTCCTGGAGTCATAGCTACCCTTTTAGTATTTTGTTCTCTCATTCATCCATTCTTATCTGGATAAAACAACAAGGTAGAAAAACTCACCTCAAAAAAAAAAAAAAAAAAGAACAAGAGGCCATACCAACAGCTAGGGACCTAATCAATAGGGACATTAGTAATGTGTCAGAAGTAGAGTTCAGAATGATGATTATCAAAGTGCTAGCTGGGCTCGAAAAAAGCATGGACGACATGAGAGAATCCCTTTCTGGAGAAATAAAAGAACTAAAATATAACCAAGTTGAAATTTTAAAAAAAGCTATTAATAAGGTGCAATAAAAATGGAGGCTCTTACTACTAGGATAAATGAGACAGAAGAAAGAATCAGTGATCTAGAAGACCAGATGATGGAAAATAAAGAAGCTGAGAGAAAGAGAGATGAACAACCACTGGACACAAAAGGAGAATTTGAGAGATAAGTGATACCATAAGATGAAACAATATTAGAATAATTGAAATCCCAGAAGAAGATGGGGGAGGGGGCAAAAGGTATATTGGAACAAATTATAGCAGAGAATTTCCTTAATTTGGTGAAGGGAACAAGCATCAAAATCCAGGAGGCACAGAGAACCCCCCTGAAAATCAACAAAAATAGGTCCACATCCTATCTTCTGATAGTAAAACTTACAAGTCTCAGTGACAAAGAGAAAATGCTAAAAGCAGTTTGAGAGAAGAGGTCTGTAACATACAATGGCAGAAATACTAGATTGGCAGCAGACCTACCCACAGAGCTGGCAGGCCAGAAAGGACTGGCAAGGTATATTTAGAGCACTAAATGAGAAAAATATGCAGCCAAGAATACTATATCCAACTAGGCTGTCATTGAAAATAGAAGGAGAGGGGCTCCTGGGTGGCTCAGTTGGTTAAGCGACTGCCTTCGGCTTGGGTCATAATCCCGGAGACCCTGGATCAAGTCCACATCGGGCTCCCTGCTCGGCGGGAGGCCTGCTTCTCCCTCTCTCACTCCCCTTGATTGTGTTCCCCCTCTGGCTGTGTTTCTCTCTGTCAAATAAATAAAAATCTTTAAAAAAAAAAAAAAAAAGAAAGAAAGAAATTAGAAGGAGAGATAAAAGCCTTCCAGAACAAACAAACAAAAAAAACTAAAAGAATTCGCAAACACCAAACCAGCCCTACAGGAAATATTGAAAGGGGTCCTCTAAGCAACGAGAGAGCCTAAAAGTAACAGACCAGAAAGAAACAGAGACAATATATGGGAACAGTCACCTTACAGACAATACAATGGCACTAAATTCATATCTTTCAATAGTTACCCTGAATGTAAATGGGCTAAATGCCCCAATCAAAACACACAGGGTTTCAGAATGGATTTAAAAAAAAAAAAAAAAAGACCCATCGATATGCTAAATGAAAGAAGCCAATTTTAAAAGGCTGCATACTGTATGATTCCAACTATATAATTCTGGAAAAGACAAAACTGTGAAGACAGTAAAAAGATCAGTCATTTCCAAGTGTTAGTGGGAAGGGAGGGATGAACAGGAAAAGCACAGAGGGTTTCTAGGGCAATGAAACTATTTTATTCAGTTTTCTTATGAACCTAAAATTGCTCTAAAAAATAAAGTCTATTTTTTTAAAGATTTTATTTATTTGACAGAGAGAAACACAGCCAGAGAGGGAACACAAGCAGGGGGAGTGAGAGAGGGAGAAGCAGGCTTCCCGCCGAGCAGGAAGCCTGATGTGGGACTCAATCCTGGGTCTCCGGGATCATGACCTGAGCCAAAGGCAGCCGCTTAACCAACTGAGCCACCGAGGCGCCCGTAAAAAATAAAGTCTATTTTTTAATGGGACACTGTGTTTCAGCAACCAAGATGGGGAGGGGAAGGAATGGGAAGGATCATATGTCATTTGTGGGTGCACAAAATATTTTAAACACCTTCCCCATGGTTTGAGCACTGTAATGCCCAGTTCTTATCACTAGAACTACATTTCCCAGCCTGTCTTGCCATTGGGGGCCATGTGACTTGGACACTGCCAATCAGATGTAACCATGAGAAACTTATCAGGCAATGAGTTAGGAGAGGAAACACATGGGTCAGGTGATGTTTCTTTTGCTGCCCTGCAAAGGCTGCATGTTTAGAGGTCATTAGCAACGGCAGCAGATTCCTAGCCATGGCAAAAGCAGCGTGGTATGGAGTCTGTTCTAATATCAGCTCCCTTCTGGGCTCTGCCATTCTGGAAACTGGTCCTGAAACCCTATTATAGACTGAATCCCTTCCAAAGATTCTATGAGCTCTCTAGTATCTTGTAATAAATTCTATCCTGCTTTAAACTACATCCAGGGAATTCAGTTGTCTGCAACTAAGAAACCTGACAGATACAATGTAGGTTTTGTTTCAGGTTTGTTTTGCTACTAATTTAAAATAAATAGAGAAAGACAAATATCATATAATCTATTTTATATGTAGAGTCTTAAAAAGAAAAATCTCATAGATACAGGGAACTGACTGGTAATTGCCAGAGGTGGGGGCGGGATGCAGGAGGAATAAGAAAAATGAGTAGACTGTTAGGGTTTTTTTTAGTTTAAATAAATTGAATAAAGGAAAGAAGGAGGGAAGGAAGGAAGGAAAGAAGACAGAAATAGAATATTTTATCCCTAAATCTTTGCCTGCACTTCTGCTTAGTTCCTAGAATTACTATGAACTCCAGGAAATAAGCTACAAATATCTTTTGGTCATTGATCCACAATGTCAGTGGCTTTCCAGAGAGCTGAAACTCACTTATAGTCCTGTGAGTGATGTGTGAAGGCCTGTCTCAACCTCACTTCTGTTGAAGTGTTGAATGTTTTCATTTTTATGGTATGGTGTGCAGGGTGCTGGTTGGACTCAGAGGCCAGAGAAGAGGATCTTTTCTTCCAAATACCCTCAGAGAAGGGTCCAACAAGCTCAGACCCTCTGTGCTACTGGGACTCAAGGTGATGCCAAGGTCTCTGTTCTGGGTCTGGTTGTGATCCAAGGAATGAAGGCCAAATGGTAGATTTGAGGTTGGAGGGAGCTCCTGTCAAGAAGTTCTAGGGTTTTGAGTTTGGAGGTAGCCAGTTCCTTTTGGCCCCATCTCCTGACTGTGAATTTTTTTCTTTACTACTGAGATTCAAGTTCCCAGTTTCACAGAGATCTTGATTCATTCTGCTTCTCCACTTGGAAGGTTGCATAATTTCATGTTTGTTAAAACATAAAAACAAAAATAACATGAATATACAGGCGGGGGAAGCAAAAGCCAGACTATGGAATCAGATGGCTGTGGTTTTGGTCCAAGCCCACTGAGAATGGGCTATGTGATCTTGAGCAAGGCTTTTAACCTCTCTGAGCCTCGATTGCCTCTTCTCCACAACAGGGGGTTACAACCCCCACCACCCAGGGGTGGTGTCGGGAGCAAGGGCAGTCACATCCGCTCAGAAGCTTGCACAGTACCTGGTGCAGGGAGACCTACGACAGGTGCACATCCTCTTTTCCCCTTCTCTCTCAGGTCCTCCAGACACAATCTACTTCTCCACATTGTCCTGGGGTCACGACTCTGGATGTCATGGGGTAGCGAGTTCTTCCGTGCACCCCCTTCCTGGGGAATGCTGGAGGAGCGTGGGACTCTGGGCCGTGACTGGACCTGTGTGTTCTGTGGGGGAGCCTCAGTGCCCCTCTCTACACAGTATGCCTCGTGTGGACGGTGCACAGCCTGAACCAGAGCATTGTCTGTGCAGCACACACTGATGGTAAACAAGGGTCAGGCCGTCTAGCTCCAGCCCCCTTATCCTCCATCCCCACTGGAGAGCCTTTGCAGAGAAGCCCTCCCTGTGAGCAGCATGACCAAGCCACTTCTAGAACCACAGAGGAAAGAAGCAGGCTACCTGGCCAGTGCATGGGAGTGGATTCTGGGATTTTTGTTCTTGTAGTTGGAGCATACTTAATACTAGCTCGGAATTTTGCCTTAATGTAATGTACTTTTATCTTTTAAAAGAATGAAGATTGTTCTTCATATTGATTCTTCAATATTGTTATATTGTTATATTATTATTGTTATAATGTGAATTATAAAAAATATTTCAAAACAATTTCAAAGTGGGCCACAGACCCGTTGTGTGTCTGTCTGAGCAGCATAAGCGTGCTGGAGAAGGATGTCCTGTTCGGAGCACGGAGGCAGGGCAGAACCTTGACCTCGCTCACGGGCCTGTGGTCTGGAGAGTCACATGACTTCCTGGGGCTGTTAGGGGCAGAGGGTGGAGCCGGACCAGGTCAAACCAGGTCAAAACAGTTACTCTAAAGAACGTGTTTTTTGCTTCCCACAGCAGAGCATCCAACTCAGAAGTGCCTAAACAACCGGGGGTCATTATTCCCATTAACAAGAACTTCAGGGTAGGGGGTTTCTTGAGTTATTTCCAAGGCTTAATAATATTACCAGAGACCCAGGCATTTTCTGTCTTTTCCTTCTGCCATACATCTGTCCTCATGTTCACCTGATGGCTGCCACTGCTCCAGACTTCATACACAGGCGAAACCGTGTCCACTGAAAAGAAGGAAAAGCCTTGTTTCCTGCACATCTCTTTATTTTCCGCTCCCCATCATTCTGCCCCTCCTCAGTTCCTCTTGGCAGTAATCACCATTCTGTCTTTATGATAGTGTTTCCCTTGCTTTTCTCTATAATTTCACCATCTACGTCACCTATGTACACATTCTTGATTAATATTTTGTTTGGCCCGCTTTCATCTTTATATGCATGATATCATATTGTACATATTCTTATGTCTTACTTCTTACATCACCATTTTTTGTAGGATTCACACATAGTGCTGCACATAATCGTGGGTTTTTTTCAGGCTGCGGGAAGAATATACTAGAATGCACTTGCCCACTCTCCTGCTGGTGGGCGCTTGGGTCCTTCTGGGGCCACTATGAGCAATGCTGCTGCAAGCATCCTTCTGACACGCACATACAGCCAGAGCAGAGCTCTGGGTCCTAGGGTCCCTGCAGGGTCAGCTCTAGTACAGATTTCCCGCTGTTTGTATATCGCCCATTCTCTCTGGCACAGGAAAGAGTCCTTCCCGCTGCATCTCTGCCATCCTAATAATGATGAGACTGATCTTTCTGAAAATGTGAACCAGACCTGTTATTCTTTTGCTTCAGGTTCATTTTACTTAGAATAAGACCCAAACACTTTACCCTGATCCTTGGGGCCCCCAGCTCCCTCTCTGCTCCCCTCTGTCACCATTGGAGAGGAGCCTACCAGATACCATGCTCCTGCCACACAGGCTCACGATGCTCGAATCAGCACCTGGGTAGGAATGGAAACAGAAGCACCTGGAGAAGGGGGCTGGACCAGGCTCCAGAGCTATGCCAGGAACCCACGGGAACATCTACTATACAAGACACCTGCATGGACCCTCCACTCTGCCCCTCAGGGTATCAGAGGCTGCTTAGCCCTTGATGGAGGGAGCATAGGTTCCATGAGTTTTCCCCACAGAACGATCCCTTCACCTAAGTCAACCATGTGATCAGGAGCAGAGATCACTTCAAACTCCTATGATGGAAGAAAATCTGCTGCTCAGAGAAGAAAAGAGGAACAGGGAATAACTGAGCATATGGACGGAGCCAGGGTGAGAAAAGGAGAAGGAACCAGGAAGGACATTGTGCAAGTGAAACCGAAGCATGACCAACTCTAGCAAACGTTCTTCCAGAACACGTCAGAATCATTCGCTCAAATCCCAGGTTCCCGGGAAAGGACATTTGCCAACCCTCTGTGAGGTCTGCGTTGCCTGGGAAGGATGGTGAAGAGCTCTCCATTTGGTTTAGTTTGGTTTTTTCTTACCAGAACTGAAGTGCCAAATATTAAGACAAGTACTAAACGATGCTTTATCTTTATAAGAATCCTGACTTGGAAATCAGAGTCCTCTTCCCAGGTTTTGTCTTACAAAATGAGAGCTGTTCTCAAAGTCAATTGAAATGAGTTGAAACTTGGGAGGAAGCTGGGCAAACACCCAGTCCAGGGCTGGAAGAGCAGTCAGTGAGAGCAAGCAGGCTTTGCCTCATTCCCTGGCCATGTGGAAGCAGGTGCAGAATGAGTTAGGACAGGCTGGTCCAGAAGGTGTGGCAGATTACATCTCCCAAAGATGGCCACAGTGATGCCTCCTATCCCCCATACCCTTCCTCAAAGAGGCAAGGCCATTCCACCATCAGCAGGCGGGGTCCAGGTGCCCTCCTTCAAATCTTGGCAGGCTCATGACTGCTTCTAACAAGAAAATATGGTGGAAGTTATGAAGTTGCTAAGGCCTCGTCAAAAAGAGTTCTGCAGCTGCCCCCTCGCTTTCTTGGGTTGCCCACCCTGGAGAAAGCCAGCTAACTAGGCAGAAGTCAACTTCCCAGAGACCACCACACTGGAGACCCCACAGCCAGTCAGCATCAACTGCCAGCCAAGTGAGTGTGCCATCTTGGATGGCCAGCCCTGTCCTGACTTCAGATGACTACATTCCCAGCCCATGGCAACCTCAGCCAAGTGAGCAGCTCCAAGTGAGGTCCCTTCCGGGCCTTTTCCCAATCCATGTCCTACAAAAGCAAAATAAAAGAGGTACTTTAAGTTGTTTTGTGTGGGGATAAATCGTGATGCAGCAACAATAACCCAAACCAGAAAGAGAGGAAGGGAAAGTGGAATTACAGTGAAGGGAGAAGGGAGGGAATGTTGGCCATGGCAGCTCAGAGGACATTGAAGGAAAAGGAGATGCAGCTCAGGGGGAAGACGATGAAGATGATGAGGATGGGGAAGAGGAAGAGGAAGACAGATGGATAAAGCATTGATTGAGTCCGACCTTCCTTTTCTGATTGGTTTTTCTAATTCCCTCCCAGCCCTGACAGGAAGGGGATGATCTGTTCTTTTCTCTGATGTCACCTTATGTCACTCTTATGTCATACACCAGGCTCTCCGGGAGTCTCTCTTCTGACCTCATTACACTTTGATATACAATTCATTTGGGATGGAGGTGGGAGGTGATTTCTGTCCCAAGTTCCTTTCTATCCCTTCCTTTCTCAACAGACCCTTCCAGAATGCACACACCATTGTGCTGGTGAGTAAAAGACAACCTTCCCTCCCCTGACCCTGCTAGCCGTTGGAGGCTGCCAGGAGTCTGCGGGGAGGCAGGCAGCAGCCCAGCGATCATCCTTCTTTCCCTGTGTCTGTGACCACGCGACTATGGACAGCAAGTGAACGCCAACACATATGCCTACTCTTTATAAAACAAAAACTGAGAACAAAACAAGAACAAGAAAAGTAGGATTCGGGAAGGTCAGTGAAGGGTAGGGTTGAAATGTTTGGAAGGGTCAAGTGGGCATTTTGACGATCTCACTTCCCCTTGTGGGATCTTAATGGATGCTCTTGCCATGTAAACTGTCAATTTAAAAATAAATTTCTCTCTCAATAATGACTGGGCCCCGGCCACTTGACAGAGAATCAGCAGAACGTAAAGGGGCTTATTTGGAAACGACATTCTGTATTGTAATTTTCCTTCTGTTTTATTTTTACATTTCCTTTTTGTGACATGTCTTTAAAATATGCCAGCCAAGAAAAAGAGGGGGTGGGGAGAGCTTGATGGTGCAATATGGGCAAGGTGACAACAATTATTTAAGCTGAGTGATGGGTCCATGGGGGTTCATGGGACTACTCGCTCTCGTTTTTGCTGATGGCTTCAATTTTTTCCGTTATGAAAAGTTCATTGTTTTTCTTTTTGTCTCACTGGAAAGGAAAAAGATGTGCCCTTTTAAATGTCAAAATGCACAAGGCATCTTTTGAGAATAAAAGCGTATGTGTACACAGAGATTTTGTTGTTCTCTCTCAGAGCATATACTTCGGACCTTCCCAGTTTGATTCACGTAATAAATCTACATCAACCCCAATGTCTCCCAATCTGGCACAATTCTGTCCCATGCTCACTGGAGGACCATATGGTTTGATCTGAGTGCAATGTCATTCAACAGCCATGATGTCATCAACACAACCCTGGGATCACCACATCACTCAACATTTAGTTCTTGATCTTTATCTTTCATTTTTATCTCAGTGCTTTTGCTTAAAAAAATGGGCCACCACATCCACGGAGTTGCTAAAATCAGCCAGTAGCAGGTGGATCTTAAGGGTTCTAATACCCAAGATAATCAAGGTGTTTGCTGTCATGCCTTCCTCAATAAAACGTGTCCAAGGAGATGAAAAAGCTCTCAAGAACAAGAAGTCAGTGCTGGTGGAAAGAATTGGGGTAAAGGGTGCTTTTTTTTTTTAATTTTGGTGTCGGTTATGAAACACAGAGTAAAGCCGAATGGATGTCATCGCAGTGACCTGCTGGGCTGATAGTCCCTGCTTGGTCTGCTGAAGATGCTGAAGTGCATAAGCTTTGCAGGCTATAAAATTCCCAAAGTTTATATGTTGAAGTCTTAATCCCTAATAGCTCAGGAAGTAGCTATATTGGAGATAGGGTTTTAAGGGGTAATCAAGTTAAAAGGAGATCCTTATGACTCGTGTCCTGATAAGGAGATGAGCTTAAGAAAGACATGCACAGGGACGCCTGGGTGGCTCAGTTGGTTAAGCCACTGCCTTCGGCTCAGGTGATGATCCTGGAGACCCGGGATCGAGTCCCACATCGGGCTGCCTGCTCGGCGGGAAGCCTGCTTCTCCCTCTCTCACTCCCCCTGCTTGTGTTCCCTCTCTGGCTGTGTTTCTCTCTGTCAAATAAATAAAATCTTTAAAAAAAAAAAAAAAAGAAAAAAAAGAAAAAGAAAGACATGCACAGAGATGAGAGCATGTGAGCACACAAGAAGACAGCGTCTACACACCAAGGAGAGAAGAAACCAACCCTGCCAACACCTTGATCTTGAACTCGTAGCCTCCAGAACTGAGAAGACACATTTCTGGTGTTCGAGCACCCCAGCCCGTGGCTTTGTGGCAGCCTGAGCAAACGAATGCAAAGACAAAGCCTCTTGATGTATAAAACTTAATAAATATGGATTGTATCAAATGTTTCTACAGTACTGAAAATATCTTTTCTAGTAATCCGTCCAGGTAACAAACAATGCGGATTAATTTCTTGAACCCTATTTGCATTCCCAGGGGAAACCTCACAAGTTAATTGTGAATTATTTTCAATATATTGCTAAGTTCTATTTGCTGATAGCTGGAAATTTTGCATCTTCATGTATGTCTGAAATTGGTATGTATTTTTCTTTTTGACACTTTATCAAGTTTTGCTAAGTAAATTACTGTGACTTAATGTAGTTAACTAGGGTCCTGTTCATCATATTCTTGGACTTGGAAAAACTTCAGTAACAGTAGTTATGTGTTACTTAAACCTTAAAACTTATTCATGAAGCAAAACAGGAACAAAAAACTTAATAAGCAGGACTAATTCCTCAAGAGGCAAAATACTAGAACAAAACCTTCTTCCATGGATGGAATGGGACTTCTCCACATGGGTCAAGAGTTTTGGAAATTTAAAAAAAAAAAAAAAGATATCTAATTAGTTAATTAATTTTTTGAAAGAATTTAGGAAATATTGGGAAATGTTGAAAATCAAGGAAAGGAATCATTTTCCAGACCAAGCTTAAAATTAAAAAACAGCAGGTGCAGCCTTCCGTTAGCCCTGGATGGTGCTCTGGGCTTATCCCACATCCCTTATCAGGGTCTGCATGACCTTATTTATTTATTTAAACATTTCTGTCTCCATGACAGCGAGGATCGTGCCTGTCTTATCCACTGTTGAAGGCCCAGTGCCTAAAAAGGCAGCAAGTTGGCTCTCAATACATATTTATTTAATGAATGAACCAGGCCAGGGTTAACTCTCTAAGGCAATGCTGTCCCCTTTGGTGGCCGAGAGCCCCATGCAACTGTTCACATTTAGACTGATTGCAACCAAGCTTAATTTTTTTTTAAACTGGCCATACAATTCACATGCTCAGAGGGTGGGCCACGTATGGATGGGGTGGTCAGCTTATTGGGCATGACAGCCACGGGACATGCCTCTCAGAAGAGGAGGGGATATTCAGCATCTTTCTCCCCAGCAGAAAGTCCTGCTGAGCAACACTGCTGACAAGGTTCCAAATGTGTGTGTGGAGGTGGGGGGGTGAGGGGCACAGCTGCAGAATCTCTCAGAGTTGGGGAGGAGGCAGGGAGATGGGGGCACTGTTAGTAACACAGGAATGATCACCTCCCCCTCTCCCTGAGCACCTGCCGGAGGCTGGGGCTGGCTTAGATGTGTTAGTAATGTTGTGCAAAACAAGTAATATCACCACTAATCATGATGTGCTATTCATGATACAGTACTATAGGCAAGTGACCCCAGGAAAGAAAATTTCAGCTCAGGGGCCTGCAGGAGTGGAGTGGGAGGGGTATCAGGGGTCCAGCCAAGGGCTAGATCTCAGGGAGGATCAGGAGTCCTAGTGGGGACCTAAAGCATGAAATGGGAAACTGAGGCAGGAGCTGCACTCTGTGGCTGCGGTGCTTCACATGGGAAGAGGACCACACATAAGCGGGCTCACGGGTGCCCAGGGCTCTGCCACCCACCAGGTCCAGGCCTGAGGCCATGAGACCCAGGCAGCCTCAACACCCGAGGAGGCAGAAGAAGAGGCTGCTGATCCCTGCTCTACCCAGGCCCAGAGCCCGGACCCCACAGGATGAATATTCGGTGACCCTGGCTGCAAGGGCTAAGGAACGCTAGAAAGAGCAGAATGACCAAACCACCAGGAGCGCCCTTGAGACCCCACTGCTGGGGCTGCAGCCGGGCTTCACAGTTGGTTTGCACAGTCCTGAAGCAGACGCCTAGCAGGGAGGGCACCTGCCTTCCAGGGGCCTCAGTGCCCCAAAGTGGGGGGCCTCTGTCTGCAGAGCCTCCCTGCTCCGGGTGGAAAACCCCAGGAACGTCAACAGTCCGTTGCCCGACTTCCAAGATGGACAGAGCTCTGACTCTTGGCACCACTCCCTTCCAGTGGGGTGGGGGTCCAGTGGGGTGCCATGCTGCCCTCTGAGTGGCCCCCCCAGGACTGATCCTCTCTTCTTCTCTGGGTCCCTGGGAAGCCAGGCAGAGAGGCAGAGGCCCTTTATGTGCCAGACAGGACCGCTGTCAAGGGACTGTGAATCTGCTTGAGGTGTCACAGGTCTGTTTTTAGAACAAGAATGTCACATCAGCAAGAGCCAGTGGCCAAAGATGGGGAGGGGGCAAGGAGAGCAGCCGCAAAGCGAAGGAGATGAGCATCTGTCTTAGAGTTTGGGGGCTGCTGCCCCCCTATCTAGGACACGTTTGCACAGCCCAGAGGGCTCTCCACCGCTTAGCTTTATGAAGGAGGCCCTGCGCACGGGTTAAGTGGCCACGTGCTCACTACAAAGCAGGCAGATGACATGGTCCCTGCACTACGGATGGAGAAACAGGGGCTCCATCTTCGGGGGCTCGGCTGAGAGGGTGCCCCAGGTTCCCACTCCAGGATACAGCACCTGAAGCCCTTTGCCAAGGGGTTTCTCTCATCTCTGACCCTGTTCTGCCCTGGTGGCCCAGGGACAAGTGATCCAGAGGTGACCCTTCACTGGCAAGAGATGGGAGTTGGTACTCAGGTCCGTCAGCAACCTCACCTCACAGGAGGGACAGCTCTGAGAGGCCCCCACGGGGTTCAGCTCAGCGGCCACCATGACAACTCGCTTGTTCATGTCCCTTTATCGGCTGCCTTCTTGTCTCTGTCTCACTTCCCTTACCTGGGCTTCTGAGACATCTTGTATTTGAATCCTTGTCTCAGGGCCGGCTTCTGAGGTCACTCAAGTCAAGCAGAGAAAAAGAGGAGAAAGCTGGCTACTGCGGGCCACATCACTGTATAGCCTGGATGGGGGTGGTCCAGGGGAGAGAATCCTGCCTCACTCAGGCTGGCCATTGGTGGGCCCCAAGACCAAGGATCCTGTCTCTACCCAGCATGAACCTCACCTCTGATACACAGGGTGTGTTGAATTGACCCTTCTGGGTGTCTGCCTCAGCTGGGATGGACACTCAGGCTATGCACTGAGGTCCTCAAGCTTTGGCCCAGGTGCCCAGGCCTGGCCAATTGCCTTTCCCATGGATGGACCCTGATTCCCTGTCTTCAGGTCCTGCTGTCGTCTGGATGGGCCACCCAGAATAGAATCCTCCGCCAATACCAATTTATGCAGCTTCCCTCCCTGGTGACTCTGGCAGTCCCTGAATGACATCCTGCCACCCTTCAGATCTCCACCCAGACATCAATTTCAGAGAGAAACCTTCCATGTAGCTCCATTCAGAACACCATGCTGTTACCAAAGGTTTCCCGACTGCCATAGGGGCACCAAGAGCCAAAGGGATCAATGCACAAAGGAGCAGTTAAGAGATCTGGAGGAGAGATGGAGGGGATTCCACATTTCTCTAAGAGACGTTCCAGAGAAAGAAAAGGAGGAAATAGTGGAGAAGCGACCATAATGGGACAACCAGTGAGAATTTTCAAGAGCTAAAGATAGATTGTGATTTGAGACCTCATAACAAAAATGCACTTGAGAAGAGACAACATAAACTTAGATAAATTTGTAAGTGGTTCTTTGTTAATTAAACCACAGAATATGAGGGCACCTGGATGGCTCAGTCAGTGAAGTATCTACCTTCGGCTCAGGTCATGATCTTGGCATTCTGGGATCGAGCTCTGTGTCTGGCTCCCTGCTCAGCGGGGAGTCTGCTTCTCCCTCTGTCCCTTCCTCCAACTTGTGCTCTCTCTCTCTTTCTCTTTCTTTCTCTCTGTCTCAAATAAATAAAAATCTTAAAAAAAACACACACACAAAAAGATCAATGATAAAGAAGAAATCTTAAAAATCATTGAAAATTAAGTGTAACCATCAAAACAAGAAAGAAATATAATCTAAACCTTCCAACCCAGCAATTTTTTAAGGATTTTTACTTATTTATTTGACAAAGAGAGTGACAGAAATAACAAAAATAGATCAGAAATAATGAGCTAGAAAATAGAGAAAGGAACTTGAAAAAGAAATTTGAGTGCCTGGGTGGCTCAGAGAGTTAAACCTCTGCCTTCAGCCCAGGTCATGATCTCAGGGTCCTGGGATGGAGTCCCACATTGGGTTCTCTGCTCTGCGGGAATCCTGCTCCCCCGTCTTCTCTGCCCGCCTCTCTGCCTATTTGTGATCTCTCTTTCTGTCAAATAAATAAATAAAATCTTTTAAAAATCTTTAAATAAAGATTTAAAATAAAATCTTTAAATAAAAAATAAAAATCTTTAATAAAAAATCTTTAAATAAAAAACCTTTAAATAAATAAAATCTTTAAAAAAAAGAAAAAAAAGAAATAGAAATTTACAACAAAGATTGCCCTTTCCCCCAATTCCTATTGTCTATTCCCTACAAAGTAGTGGGATCTTGAGGAAGTGCATGGACACCCAGGAATTTCTGCGCCTACCTACGACCCATGGCCATGACACCTGCTTGCCACCTCTGTGTCACACTTCCCCTGTCCCTCTCTCCCTGCTGACTGAAATGCAGGAGTGATGGCAGATCATACCAGGGAATGCAGAACAACAAGATAGAAGGAGTTTGGGCTTCCAACGGCCTTCCGAAAATGTGGAATTTCATGTGAAATCATGGGTCACTTGCTGGGGCTATCCTAACAAAGTACACAGACTGAATGCCTGGGTGCAAGAAATTAATGTCCTCACCATTATGGAGGCTGGAAGTCCAAGAGCAAGGTGTTGGCAGAGTTGGTATCTTTTGAGGCCTCCTCTCTCCTTAGTTAATAGGAAGCCACCCACTCGCTGTGTCTTCACGTGCTCTTTACTCCAGGTGCACACACATCTGGTGTCTCCATGCATCCAGATTTCCTCTTATAAGGACACAAGTCCGGTCGGATGAGGTTCCAACCATCATCAGGGCTTCATGTTAATTTAATTGTTTCCTTAAAGGCACCGTCTCCACGTTCTGGGAATTAGAATTTCAGCAAGTGAGGGGCGCCTGGGTGGCTCAGTTGGTTAAGTGACTGCCTTCAGCTCAGGTCATGATCCTGGAGTCCTGGGATCGAGCCCCGCATCTGGCTGCCTGCTCAGCAGGAAGCCTGCTTCTCCTTCTCTCCCTCCCCCTGCTTGAGTTCCCTCTCTAGCTGTGTTTCTCTCTGTCAAATAAATAAATAAAATCTTAAAAAAAAAAAAAGAACTTCAACAAGTGAATTTGAATGGAGGAACAGGTGGGACACAATTCAGCTTATAATAGGTAATAATAAATGCATGGCTTTTTAGTTTATTAGTAATTTTAGGTGTCTATTACAGCAATCAAATTTATATCCTATCCAAATATAAAACCAGAGTTGTTTCTGGGGGGAGAATGATAAAATTAAAAAATTACTAGTCTAGGGGTTCCTGGGTGGCTCAGTTGTTAAGCGTCTGCCCTCAGCGTGGGTCCTGATCCCAGGATTCTGGGATTAAGCCCTGCATCAGGGTCCCTGCTCAGCGGGAAGCCTGCTTCTCCCTCTCCCACTCCTCCTGCTTTTGTTTTCTCTCTCGCTGTGTCTCTCTCTGTCAAATAAATAAATAAAATCTTTTTTAAAATACTTTTTTAAATAAAATCAAGAAGAAAAAGACAAGGATAAAATAATAGAAAGGGGGAAAGGGAACAAAGAATATGAAGAGGCAAGTCACCAAAGAAAAAACCCAAATGACCACCAAACCCATTAATCCATCTCACCAGTAGCCAGGGAAATTGCAAAATAAAACAACAATCTGATACCATTTTACATTCATCAGCTAAGCAGAAGTTAAAGTCTGGGGGCGCCTGGGTGGCTCAGTTGGTCGGGCAACTGCCTTCGGCTCAGGTCATGATCCTGGAGACCCAGGATCGAGTCCCGCATCGAGCTCCCTGCTTGGCAGGAAGCCTGCTTCTCCCTCTCTCACTCCCCCTGCTTGTGTTCCCTCTCTGGCTGTGTTTCTCTCTGTCAAATAAATAAAATCTTAAAAAAAAAAAAAGAAGTTAAAGTCTGATAACAGTTATTGATGGAGATGTAGAAAAACAAAACTCATACACACTGGCAGTAAAGTCTCACTTGGTATAAGCTCTTGGAAACCAAAGTGAAGACATTCATAGTCGTTGCCCCACCTGTTCCATTTACCGTCCTAAGTAAATATCCTAGAGAGAAATCACAGCAACTGTCCTTCAGAATACATTTATAAGAATGTTTATTGCAACACTGTTTAAAACAGAAGAAAAAAGCAGACGCAAAATAATGTTTACCAAAGGAGAGTAAGTAAACAAATCAAGGTAGAAGGTTTAATGGAATATGATATAGGGCTTAAAAAGAATGAACAAGAGCTTCCCCTATAATTAAACACATAGTGTCAATCTGCATAAATCTCAAAAATCTTTAATAGTGAGCAAAAAAAAAAGTTGCAGAAGTATACATACAGTACACCACTTACTTAAAACGGTTTTAGTTTCAATATTTCTAGCCTAGTTTACTGAGATGTAATTTACATCCAGTGAAATTTGCTTTTTGGCGTATAGTTCCATAAGTTGCAACAGAAGCATACAGTACGTGATCACCTTCACAATCAAGATATAGAACAGTTCCATCACCTCCCAAAATGCCTCGGTGCTCCTTTGTAGGCGCCAAATCTGGCCCCCCCCACCCCTAACCCCTGTAATCATACTCAATGTAGAATTTTGAGCCTGGTTTCATCCGCTTTCCGTAATGTGTTTGAGATTCATCTATGTTAATGTGTGTATCAACAGTTTTTGTTGTTAAATAGTATTCCATTATATGCATGTACCAATGTATTCATCCATTCAACAGTCACAGTGCAATGGGATTGTTTCCAGTATGGGCAATGGTGAATAACCCTTCTGTAAATATTTGTGGACTGGGTTTTCTGCAAATATAACTTTTCCTTTCTCCTGAATAAACACCCAGGAGTGGACTTGCTGAACCATCTGGCATATTTAGTATATTTAGTTTTATAAGAAGCCATGGAACCATATTCCTACTTCTCTGTACAATTTTGTTTGAGAGTTCTAGAGCATCCTCCCCAGCATTTGGTATTGTCAAGTAGGTTTTTTAAAATCATTCTAACAGATGTCTAGTGGTGGTTCGTTGTGTTTTTAATTGCATTTCTCTATTAGGTGAACATCATTTCATGTGCTTGTTTGCCATCCCTATATCTTCTTGGCTGCATGGTTTGTTCAAGCCTTTTGGCCATTTTTAATTGGGTTGTTTGTTTACTTATAGAGTCTCCAGGATTCTTATATTCTGGATTCAAGTTCTTCACCACGTGCGTTTTGTGAATATTTTTCTCTTCGTCTGTAGCTTATCTTTCCATTTTCGTAAATGTCTTTTGAAACTCAGATGCTTTTAAGGGTGCCTGCCTGGTTCAGTCAGAAGACCATGTAATTCTTGATCTTGGGGTCACGAGTTTGAGCCCCACATTGGGTGTAGACATTACTAAAAAAAATAATAAATAAACTTTAAAAAAAGAAAAAGAAAATCAGGGGCACCTGGGTGGCTCAGTCAGTTAAGAGCCTGACTCTTGATTTTAGGTCAGATCATGATCTTAGGGTCATGAGATCAAGCCCCGTTTTTGGGCTCCCTCTGCCTCTGCCCCTCCCTCCCACCCTCTAAAATAAATAAATAAATAAAATCTTTTTAAGATATCAGTTGTTTTTAATTTTGATGAAATCTCATTTAGCATATTTTTCTTTGATACCCGATGGATATAGAAACCGTATCTAGGGGGCACCTGGTTGGCTCAGTCCGTGGAACATGAGACTGTTGAGCTCAGAGTTATGGGTCCAGGTCCCACATTGGATGTAGAGATTACTTAAAAACAAAATTTAAAAGAGTATATATCTAAAAAATTTTGCCTAACCAGGAGTCACAACAATCTTCTCCTTTGTTTCCTTTCCAGGAGTATTTTAATTTTAGGTTTTGCATTTAAGTCTGTGATCCATTTCTAGTTAATTTTCGTGTAAGTTGTGAGATATAGTAAGCGTGGTTATTTTTGTTGCTTCTTATATTTTTTTTTACATGGATCTCCAGTTGTTCCGGCACCATTTGTTGAAATGATGAACATTTCTCTAGTGAATTGCCTTTGCTGCTTTGCCAAAAGTCAAATGACCATGTTTTGTATGCATCTAGGTCCAGTTTATAAAGTTTCAAACTGTGAAAAACAGGATAGGGCTTTACCTGTTGGGGAGGACGAGTGAGGATACAATTGTAATTTTTTCAAAATATTCTAACCATTCTAGCAGAGCTGTGGTTGTCAACATTGAGGTTGTCAACATTGAGGTTCCCGTTCCCTTTCCTGAGTCCCCAGGAAAGAGACTCAGAAATGGTGTTCAGCACACACAATGTTCATTAATGGGTGTGCTTGAGATGAACACCTGTTGGAAAGAAGGAAGCAGGAGCAAGAGAGGGAGAAGGCATGTCTCCCCTGGCCTGAGGGGGAGCATCAGAGCTGGAATGGCCCATCACACTTGCCCCCAGTTAGCCAAAATGGCAGATGGAACCACATATAGTAGGGCCATATACATCCATATATGCATGGAAGGTAGTCTGAACAACACCCCTTTGCAGGTAATCATAGCTGGGGGATGTTTGGGGTTTTAACTTGTATGTTCCTGCTAAAAATGAGGTTGAGCCCTTTTTATATGCTTACTGACCATTTCAGACGTACAGTCTTGTGAAAAGATGATGAAGTGACTTGGGGCCTTACTGAGACACAGAGGGACCCCCTCCGGAACGCTGGCCTCGGCACATAGCACTGGGAAGCAGCCTAGAATGCCTGGAAAATTCAAAGCCCAGTCTTCCATTTCTATGTTCTCCCCACTCTTAAAATCACTGGGATTCTGTCTAGGGGTGGAGGCTAAGAAGAAAGGAGGAGGTGTCCGGGCTTTAATCTAAGCTCTGGGGGTCCAGAACTGAAGGATATCTAGTTAATTCCAGAGAACTAGTGAAGTTGCCCGCACATGGCTGTCAGGGAGAGAGAATCAAGAGCTTCCCA
The DNA here is from genome assembly GCA_004023965.1 of Spilogale gracilis. Classification (NCBI taxonomy): domain Eukaryota; kingdom Metazoa; phylum Chordata; class Mammalia; order Carnivora; family Mephitidae; genus Spilogale; species Spilogale gracilis. The sequence goes on from PITA01007924.1 coordinate 74,977, forward strand.
GGAAGGCAAGTGTCACACCCAAGCAGAGGGTGCCTGATCAGTCCCTCGGGTTGAACTTGGGTTTTTCACCCCAGGGCTCCAGGTCTGAGAACCAAGGAAAGAGAATGCATGAGAACGGAAGAACTCTGTATCCGTCGTCTATACCAAACTCAGTGGTTTCAAACAACAAAACATTTTATTTCCTTATGAACTTGGGGTTTGGGCGGGGCTCCATGGGGACATCTCCCCTCTGTTGCAGGTGGCATTGGCTAGGGAATGTTCCATGGGACCAGCAACAAGTACAATTTCCTCCGAGAACTTTGGGTCTTGGGGCTCCATTTCACTACCCAGTGACAACTTCCAATTATTACTAATTGTCTACCCTGGGCCAGGCGCTGTCCCCAGTCCTTACCACACCGCTGCCATGACATTGTTACTATCCCCAGTCTACAGATGATGGAACTGAGGCTCCAGGAGACTACATGATCTGCTTAGAGATATACACAAAGGAAGCTGAAAGACTGGGGCTTCCCCAGGGCTGCATGCCACCTCCCCCTGGGGGCTGGGCAGTTCCAAGAAAGAAATTCATGACAACACACAGGGTGCACCAAGGCCTCCTGAGCCTTCCATCTCTGCAGGCCTGGGGCAGGGAGGATGCCTGATCCACTCACTCTGTTTGGGAATGGAACAGTAAATTAAAGGGCTTCATTATCTCATTTGAGAGTGCCATAAAACACTTTGCAAAGGCTGGTGCATTAACTACAATCAAACGCTGAAAGGCTCTCAATCCCTGGAAGGAACATCCCATGATAAATTGCTCTTCTCATTGCCATGTGGCTAATGTGTCACCGGGAACCCCAGTATTGTCCACTGCAGATTTTCTGCATGTTTGCAAAGGATTTTAAAGAAAGTGGATTCCCTCCCCAGAGAGAAAATCCTTGAAGTGTCCAAAAACGATGCCCTGAACCCAGCTCCCTCTCCTACGATCTGCCAAGAAGGATCTCGGGGGCCTCTTTGGATCTGGCGTCCCTTGGGAACCCCCAGGATCCACCCACTACCGGCCAGCTGCCACTCATCCCACAAGCCTGGAATGAACATCACTGTGAGGGAAGCCACATGCCATCCAAACCCTGCCCTCCCAGGCTTCACAATCCCAACTCGGTTCTGTGTCAGTTACACGGGATTCGGTTATGAACTTCCCAACGGCCATCCTGGGCCAGGCAGCCATCCAGAGACTTGCAATTTAGTGATCATGAAATTGAGGCACAATTTATTCAAAATCACACCTTCAGAATCTCGGGCCCTAACCCTTTCCTGAATCCGTTCCCAGGATACAGAAGAGCTGGAGTGAGGGCAGCCTCAGGGAGAGGCAAAATAATAACCATAATCACAAGTGACAACTGCGGGGCATTTCTCATTGGTCAGGCCCAGCCTCAGCACCCACCCACACTGCTCCTAACCCTTACAACAAGCCCTATTTACAGATGAAGAAACTGAGGCACAGGAGTGTGAGTGATAGGGACATGGAGGTCCCGCCTCTCTCTTCTGCAGTGTCCACTTTTGCTTTCTCAGAGGCTACACAGCCTGTACTCAGTCACATATCATCACAAAAAAGGACAAAAGCTGCAGGGAAACAGACTGAGGTCTATGTAGGAGAGGAAGGGGGGGCCGAAGGAGGAGGCCATGCGAGGAAATGATGCATGATGGGGGGAGACAGAGAATGAAAGAACGGTGGCCCCCTGTCCTGCCTAGCCTTGTCCAGTGACCGCACAAGAAAGGGGACAGCGTTCCCACTGTCACCATGGTGACTAAGACTTGCTGGTTGATTCAGTCAGTTAGTGTTCCTTACGCACCTCTAGGAGCTCAGTGCAAGCGTTGGCCCTTGGGAGACCCAGGAAAAGCTGTATCCAGAGGCTCCTCTTCTCCTAACCTCCCCTAGCCTCTGCCTTCCCATCTGCAGAATGGGCGTATGAATCCCTACCTCCAGAGAATCCAATGTAACAGGTTTCTACATACACGCCCCAAGGAGAAGCCCTGCACACACCCCTCCTTCCTTTCCTCCTTCCTAGCCATCAGCTAGGGAGGAGAGTAGGGGCCCGAGAAGGGCTCAGACTGCCAAAGGACTGCTCCTCCATGCATTCACGTATTTGACAAATATTTACTGAGCCTCTCCTCTGGGTCAGGAACAGCGCGGGTACCTTCCTAAAGGTGTTCTTTCATTAATCCCCCCACACTTGCACACACACTCTGTGAGAGAGATGTCGTTATGCCCATTTTACAGATAAGGAAGCCAAAGCAGAGAAAAAAAGATGTAACTAGCACAGCACAGAAGGGAGTAGAGGCCAAAATCCAGCTCCTGTTTGCCCTGCATTCTTCCCACGGGTTTTCTTCCAGATCTTTGCAGCGTCTGATCTCGGTCGCATCACACCGGTTTATTGTTTTCAGAGCCTGTGCACGTCTTTACTTGTTTCTTGACCATAACCTCCCCTCACCTTCCAACTAGAACATAGGTCTTGCTCATCTGTGAGTCCCCAGCAAGGGCCCTCCATCTCTTGGCTCAGGACTTGCCTTTAACAGCAACTGTTTTCTTGTGTTTGTTTTGTTTTAATTTAAGATTTTATTTTGTATTTGGCAGAGAGAGAGATCACAAGTAGGCAGAGAGGCAGGCAGAGAAAGAGGGGGAAGCAGGCTCCCTGCTGAGCAGAGAGCCCGATGCGGGACTCAATCCCAGGACCCTGAGACCATGACCTGAGCCAAAGGCAGAGGCTTTAACCCTCTGAGCCACCCAGGCGCCCTGACAGCAACAGTTTGAGTCACAGGAACAGACACACATGAAGAAGGTCTTGTCATCGGTCACTCTGCATGTGGCCATCTGGGTGGGTCACATGCCTTTGCACTTACTGGGTGCCACACTGGCTACAAAGGGCTCCTGCCAGCACCCTTTCCAGCTCTTGGGGGTGGCCCTATGGCCCCCATATTACAGACATAGAAACTAAGGGCCTGAGGGGACCCCACTGGCAAAGGGGGGACACAAGTCCAGAAGCATAGATTTGCCTCCCAGCCCAGGCCCACTCCACTACACCGGCAGACTTACCGAACACTCTGTCCTCTGTTTTGCAAATCTAAGCCACAGTCATGGAAAAGTCAGAGCCTGTTTCCCACTCTGAGGACAAATTCCCAAAGGGGATCTCTGGTCTGATTTGAGCAATGGTGGCATGGGATCATAGACTTGAAAGGAGGGCTCAAGATCTTCTAGGCCCCTCCCTTCCATTTTACAGATGGAGAGACTGAGTTCTGCCCATCCCCACCCCTATCCCCACCAGCAGTGCTTCTCCCCTCCTTCATCACTCAATAAACACTTAGTGGTGCCAGACCTCGTGTTCTAGGCTCTGGGGATACAGCCCCAGGCCAGGCAGACAAAACCCACATCCCTGACCCCAAGCCAGTGATGAAGAAATATCACTGTGCAGGGGCTGATGGATAATGGAAAGACCACCTTCATTCCCCACTCCATCTTGTGTCAGCCCCAGAGGCTTGTGACCGACCTATAGTCACTCGCTTGGTGTCAAGCTCTATTCTGGCCGTTTTGAAATGCTTCATGATTTCCTCAACGAGGGCCCCGCGCTTTCATTTCACACTGGGTCCCACAAATTATGTAGCCAGTCCCAAACTGGCAGATGAGGAAATGAGTCACAGAGAGGTCTGTCACTTGCCCAAGGTCCACACAGCTTGCAACAACAGAGCCTGGATTGAACCCCAGGCCCGCGGGCCGTATTGCCGCAGAAGAGACCCCTGCAGGCAGGCTGCTGTTATGGAGTCCAGAGAAGTTTTGGCAGACCTTGAGAGAGAGCAAAACTTTCCTATCAGGTCATTCTGAAGGAAGAAGAGTCTCACATGGGCCCGTGAGGTGGGAGCCACGAGGGATGGAGCAGGCAATCCATTTGGGCTGCTGGAGCCAACAACTAGTGGGAAGCCAACTCTGAAAAGAGAAAGGTAAAAATAAAGTGGCCTCTGTCCTTGCAGAACTAACAAATTAGTAGAGGTCAAGTGCCCAGCCCCCATGGGCATGGGACAACTTGAACCTCATGCGACGGCTGCCTAGGGAAGGGTGCGGAGGAGGGCCTGCAGACAGGGTCCCAGCTCCATACACTGGGGGGGGAGAGGAGGGCCTACACTGTGTCTGGCACTGTGCTGTGTGCTTTCCAGCATTATCTTGGGTCTTCACTGCAACCCATGAGACGGGATCTCTTATCCTATTTTACACAAGAGGAACGGAGCGAGCATGCCCAGAGACGGAACCACTAGACCCAGACTGGAGCCCAGGCGAGTCTGACATCAAAGATCACATTCTGAATCAGTCCATAGCCTCACCTGGTGGAACCACAGGTACAGAGAGGAGGGGCGGGCACTGGAAAGATCATGGAAGGCTTCCCAGAGGAGGTGACACCAGAGGTCAAATAAAGATGTGTCCGTTAGCCCGTGCAAAGGGACAGAGGCAGTGAGAGTGTATGTAGGAAGGAAGAAAGTATTCTCCATAGAGGTTAGAGGGTGGGGCTGTGAGTGGTGGTTGATGGGGCCACCGGAATGAAAAGAAACCAGACCACCGTGAGCCTTGAATGCCTCGTGCACAGCTGAACAACATCCACTCTGGTCCCACAGAAAAGCAATTTATTTTTAAATCTTGAGGAACTTGTCACAGCCAAGAGGAACCTAAGAAGACATGACATGACAATGAAATGTCATGTGGTACAAGGGATGGATCTCAGGAGAGAAAAAGGATGTTAGGTAAAACCTAGGGAAATCTGGGGGCGCCTTGCTGGCTCAGTCAGGGGAGTGTGCAGCCCTTGGTCTCAGGCTTGTGAGTTCGAGTCCCACAACAGGTGTAGAGGTAACACAAAAATAAAATCTTAAAAAAAACAAACCTAGGGAAATCTGAATAAAGCAGGGGCTTTAGTTAATGGTAATGTATCAATATTGGTTCATTAGTTGTAACAATATCCTGAGGACAGGATACTCAGGAATCCAGGCACTCTCATCCTAATTTTCCTGTGATTTCAAAACTGTTCTAAAATGAAGCGTATGATTTTAAATGGGATGAAGGAGATCCAAAGGTACAAACCTCCAGTTGTAAGATAAATCACTATGGTTGGCACAAGTGACTGCTGTCATGTGATACATAGGGAAGTTAAGAGCTGATCCTAACAGTTCTGATCACGAGGGAAAAGACATTCTTTTTCCTTTCCTTTTTTTGTATCCATATAAGAGGCATGTTAAAATAAATTTAGGGGCAATCATTTCACAATGTATGTAAATCAAGTTATTACGCTGTACACCTTAAACGTACACCTCTCTATGGCAGGTGTATCTCAGTGAAGCTGGGGTGGTGGGGTGCCTGGGTGGCTCATTCGGTTAGGTGTCCAACTCTTGTTCTCAGCTGAGATCTTGATCTCGGGGTTATGAGTTCAAGCCCTGCATTGGGCTCCACACTGCGCATGGAGCCTACTTTACAAAGGGGGGGTGTCTGGGTGGCTCAGCCATTAAGTATCTGCCTTTGGCTCAGGTCATGATCCCCAAGTCCCAGGATTAAGCCCAGCATCAGGCTCCCTGCTGAGCGGGAAGCCTGTTTCTCCCTCACCCACTTCCCCCTGCTTGTGTTCCCTCTCTAGCTCTCTCTTCCTCTGTCAAATAAATAAAGAAAATCTTTTTTTTAAAATCCTTCATTGGAAAAGAGTACATTTTTGAAATATTAAGTTTCATAGAACTAAATACACACATAACACACACATGATTACATGTAAAATGGTCGAAATCTGAATAAGTCGAGTAGAATGTATCGGCGTCAATTTCTTAGGTGTGAGATTGTATTGTAGTGTTTATAAGATATGACCTTTGGTGGAAACTGGGCAGAGGGTACAAGGGACCACCCCATATTATTTCTCTCTCTCTCTCTTTTTTTTTTTTTGGTTTGTTTCTTTTTTAAAAGATTTATTTATTTATTTATTTTGGAGAGAGAGTGAGCACGGTGGAGAGAGGCAGAGAGAGAAGGAGAGAGAATCTCAAGCAGACTCCCCACTGAGCTCAGAGCCCAGACCAGGGCTTAATCTCACAACTCTGAGATCATGACCTGAGCCAAACTCAGAGTTCTCACTTAACTGACTGAGCCCCCCAGAGCGCCCGCCCTATATTATTTCTTATAACTGCATATGTATCTACAATTCTGTCAATGTTAAAAAAAAAAAACTTAATTTAAAAAGATTCGGACAGGGGCACCTGACAGGTTCTGACTGAAGAGTATGCAACTCTTGATCTTGGGGTTGTCGGTTCGAGTCCCACAGGGGATGTAGAGATTACTTAAAAATAAAATCTTCCTTGGGGCACCTGGGTGGCTCAGTTGGTTGAGCGACTGCCTTCAGTTCAGGTCATGATCCCAGAGACCCAGGACTGAGTCCCACATCAGGCTCTCTGCTCGGTAGGAAGCCTGTTTCTCCCTTTCTCACTCCCCCTGCTTGTGTTCCCTCTCTAGCTGTGTTTCTCTCTGTCAAATAAATTAAAAAAAAAATCTTAAAAAAAATAAAAATAAAATCTTCCAAAAACAGAGAAAAAAAAGATTAAGAACACACTCTTTGGGGAGCTGGAGAAACAGGGTCTGGGCTGAACTCGTAGACCCTAGGATGGGGCAGAAATTCCACAAGCCACACCTTTTCCTAGGAACCTCACCTTGCTAAGTGGCAGGTGATTCCAAAAATGACTGCAATGGGGCACCTGGGTGGCTCAGTCAGTTAAGCTTGTGACTCTTGGTTTTGGCTTAAGTCACGACCTCAAGGTCTTGGGATCAAGCCCCATGACCAGCTTTGCACTCAGCATGGGGTCAGCTTAGGATCCTCTCTCTCCCTCTGCCCCTCTCCCCAGGTCATCCTCTAAAGAAACAAACAGATAGATGGATAAAATCTTTTTTAAAAAATGACTGCACTCTACTGGGTATTTACCCCAAAGATACAAATATAGTGAAAAGAAGGGCCATACATACTCCAATGTTCATTGAAGTAATGGCCACAATCGCCAAACTGTGGAAAGAGCCAAGGTGCCGTTCAACAGACGAATGGATAAAGAAGACATGGTCCATACATACAATGGAATATTATGCCTCCATCAGAAAGGATGAATACGATACCCAACTTTTGTAGCAACATGGACCAGATTGGAAGAGATTATGCTGAGCGAAATGAGCCAGGCAGAGAAAGTCATATCATATGGTTTCGCTTACTTGTGGAGCATAAGAAGTAACATGGAGGACAGTGGGAGAAGGAAAGGAAATGTGAACTGGGGTAAATTAGAGAGGGAGACGAAGCATGAGAGACTGTGGACTCTGAGAAGCAAACTGAGGGTTTTGGAATGAGCGGGGTGGGGAGTGGCGGGTACTGAGGGCACGAATTGCATGGAGCACTGGGTGTGGGGCATAAACAATGAATCTTGGAACACTGAAAAAATAAAATTAATTATTTTTTTTAAATAACTGCACTAAGAATTCCATCTCACTGGCTCCCCAAGGTGACTTCATCACTCCTCTCCCAAGAGGGGAAGCCTACCACCCCTCCTCTTGACTCAAGACAGGCTTGTGCCTGTTTTGACCAAGAGAGAGACCACATAAGCGACGCCATGTGGCATCTGAGGCCCTGTGGTTTCTCCCTGACTCTCGTGTAACCGTGCCTGTAGAAGAAATGCTCCCTCTGGGAGTCCAGCCTCCACGCCATGAGAAGCCCAGGCCACACAAAGGAGTGCTCCAGCAGCAAGCCCCAGCTCAGTGCTTCTAGGCACTAGCCATGTGAGGGCAAAAGCCTCCAGATGACTCCAGCCCCCAGGCCCTCAAGTCACTCCAGGATCCAAGTTCTCCAGGGGAAGTCCAGCTCGAGACCTTGGAGCCCAGCCAACCCCCATATGCCCCGTCTACATTCCTAAACGGCGCCATTTGTGAGTTTGTAACAAACTGTTGTTCTGCTCTACGAAGGATGGGCTGTGTGTCACACAGCAGTCGTCACCAGGACGAATCCTGCTGCCTTCCTCTTTTGGGCTTCTGAACCCGAGTCTAAGCCTGTCTTACGCTGGTCTGCTATGCCAGACTGCAGCCAAGAGGGAGGGTCTGGAAGCTTCTAGAACATGGAAAATCATCAAAATATACATGACTGATAAACAACCGCTAGCTCCAACCGAGGGGCTTCAAGCTCCACATGAGGGCTAAGGGCAGTGACAGAAATGACCTCACCTGTCCCCCAGAACTTCTACAACACTCCAGACCCTGCCACGTTGCTCACCTACTGACTTCGCTCTTCTTCGAAGGCAGTGGCTCTCCAGTTCAAGATTATGTCACCATCTCTGGAAGGGCTTGTTACACAGAGAAGTGAGCGCCCCCCCCCCCCCCCGCAAGAGTTTCTGCCTGAGCAGATCCAAGATGGGACCCAAAAGTTTGCATTTCTAACAAGTACCCAAGTGTTCTCGCTCTTGCCCTGGTGGAATTTGAGAAGCGGGTGTGGAGGCTTCGGGATGGTGGTTTTCAACCCTGGCTGGACATTGGTAATCACAGGGGAAGTGCGGAGGATGGGAAAGGGGTGCCCGATCCCACTCCAGATCAATGGAATCAAAAGCAGCTCGAGTGAGCACTTCTCAGCCTGTGGAGAGGGGCCAGAACCTTCTCTGAAAAGGGTAGACATTATGGGGGCTCATCTTCTGAAGAGGAGGTGGGCTCTTAAGTTTAGGAACTTGAGGTAAAGGCCATGCTAGGTCCCAGCCAGGCAGAATGAGAAGTCCTGCCTATCTTTGGGCAATGCTTTCTTGGGTCCGGAGATGCTAGACTTAAGTGGAAAAGGCTTCCTGACATCCAAACTCTCACAGCCCATCCCACCACAGCCGGACAATTGAGGTGTAGGGGCTGATAAAGAACAGAAGTCCAAACTCATTGAAGCAGGAGAGGGTCTGGGTCTGAGTATTTCTACCTCCGATGATTCTGATGCCAACCACAGCCTAAAAGCCACTGATCTAGAAGAGCACCATCCAAGAAAACATAATGCAAGCCATATGGTCTTTGGAAGTTTAAAAAAGTAAAAGAGAAACAGATGAAATCAATTTAATAATATACTTTATTTAATCCAATATCTAAAATATTATCATTTTGACATGCAATCAATATAAAAAACTTATTCAGATATTTTGCGTTCTTTTTTCTCTGCCAAGTCTCTGAAAGCCAGGATATACTTTATTTTATTACACATCACCATTTGAATGCTTCACTTTCACCTACAATCCTCGATCTGGGTTTTAGATTTCACAGATTTCCATAACCAAGTTGTTTCAAAGTCGTGTGATCAATGTGTCCTAGCTTACCCCTGGTTTTGAAGCTGAAAGCTCCAAGTCCTGAAATCCTTCTCAGTCCCCAAAAAAAGAGGACAGTTAATTACACAATTCCAAACACACTTGAACATTCTGATTTTTTTTTAATGTTTATTTATTTAAGTCATCTCTACACCCGACATGGAGCTCCAAGTCACGACCTCAAGACCAGGAGCTGCACTCTCTTCCCACTGAGCCAACCAGGAGCCCCTTGAACATTTCCTAATAAGGGACTTGAGTAGCAGTTTTTACATTTAAATTAAAATGAAGTGAAATGAAGACTTCAGCGTCTCATGGCACTAGTCACATTTCAACTGCCCAATAGCCATACATGGTTCATGGCCTAGCATATTGAAAATTGTTCAAGGAACCAGGAAATGCCTTTCCTTTTGCATACGACCAGCTGTGGAGGATCTGAGCTTGGTTTTCTTAAGAGAATTGTGGTTTCCTCCTGGGCCTTCAAGGACATTAAGCAGAGGGGTTACAGGGGAGTGGGGTCACAGAGTAGAACAGCTACCCTGGGGATGCGAGGTGGATAGAATGGGTGTTAGGACCTTTAGGATGGGTGAGTATATGATCCGACATGGGATCATGATGGTCATGGTAGAGAAAGATGCTAGATTACAGATATATGCTCTATAAAATCATTAGGAGTTGGTAATTGATCAGAAATAAGGATTGGGGTGGGGGTTGGGGGGGCACCTGGGTGCCTCATTGGTTAAGTGTTCAACTCTGGATTTCAGCTTCAGCCATGATCTCAGCATCATGAGTTGGAGCCCCACCTCAAGCGTCCATGACCGATCTATCTATCTATCTATCTATCTATCTATCTATCTATCTATCTATCGGGTTGAGGGAACAGGAAGTGAGAGGTAGCAATCTAGAACAATTCCTCAATTAATTTCCTCTATTCCCCATCTCCAGGTTGATTCCAGAGACCAGAGACCAAATCATCTCAAAATGCAGTGGCTTAAAGCAACAATACGTATTTTATTATTACCTCTCAGAGTTCTAGAGGCTGGGCTTAGCAGGGTAGTTCTTGCCTGGGGGGGCGGAGGGGCGGGATCTCTCATGCATTTGTGTCATACAAAGGCTTCCTCACACATCCGGTAGGGCTGTTGGTTGCCCCCTGGAACCTCAGTGGGGCTATTGGCTGGAGTACTGCTATGGGCCAGATTGTGCCTAGTGTCCCCAAAGTTCCAATGTTGAAGTCCTAACTCCCAGTACTTCGGAATGTGACCAAATTTGGAGGCAAGCACTTGAAAGGGGTCATTAAGTGGGGTCATTGGCATGGGCCCTAATCAATATAATAGGTGTCCTTCTAAGAAGAGGAGATTAGGATACAGATTAGGATACACACAAAGAGGAAGACCATGTGAAGACACAGGCAGAAGACAGACACTGGCAAGGCAAGGAGAGAAGCCTCAGAAGGAACCAACCTTGCCGACAACCTCATCCTGAAGCTGACTCTGAGCCTTCAAGTCTGCGGGACAATGCATTTCAGCCCTGTAAGCCCCACCCCCCAGTCTGTGGTAGTTTGTTACACAGGCCTAACCAACCAATACCAATGCCTACCTGTGGCCTGTGTGGCTCGCACTTCCACACAGCATGGCGGAATGGTTCCGAGGGAGAGCATCCCAAGAGGACCAGGGGCAAACATTATCACCTATTGGGACCTAGTTTCAGAAGTCACGGTCCTGCTAAACTTCAAGGGGAGGGAACATAAACCCACCTCCTGAAGAGCATGTTGCAAGAAGAACACGGAGGATAGAAGATCTTACTGCCGCCATCTTGGAAAATACACCATGCCACACCAGGTTGGTAACTCGAGGAAACAGGCCTGGTGTCCTTCACCAACAGGGATTCCAGGAGGAAGGGGAGAAGGAGCAGGTCAGAGGTGGGTGAGACAATGAGGTCAGGTTCGAACAGGTTTGGCTGGCAGAGCTTGCCAACATTTAGTTGGAGGTAGCCAACCTCTGGGATGCTGGATACATGAATCAGGGCCTCAGGAACATATTCTGATGGGGAACTCTCCATTTGGGAACCTTCCAACATATTAAAGCCAGAGACTAAGTCCACCCAGGGAGTGAGAAAAGATGAGGGTTGAATTATTTATTGCTGTATAATAAACCACTCCAAATCTTAGTGGCTAAAAATGACTATTTGTTATTTTTCTACAGGTTGGTTCATCACCTGGCTCACTCAGGACGTTGCATTCATCCAGACAGTGAGCAGGAAGGTTCAAGAGGGTCTTACTCCCCTGTCAGGTAGTTGAGGCCAGCTGTAGGCTGGGAATGGCTGGAACACTTGGGCCCCTCCTTCCCTATGATCTTTCATCCGGGCTTCTCCACAGCAAGGTGGTCTCAGGGCAGTGTTCCAAGTGGGCGAGTCCCAGTATACAAGACTTATCAAGCACATTGGCCGAAAAGGTCCTAGAGCCAAACCCAAAGTTAACGTGGGACGCCTTAGTAGGAGGCCCAATTCACTGGTGACCATTAGGGTACAAAGGCACTGTAGGAAGGAACACCAAGTGGGCCTCTGTTCATTTTAGGGTTGGGCACAGAAGAAATCACAGATGGCAAGCTGGAAGAACCAGAGGGGGTCCAGAAGGTATGGCGCTAAGGAATGGAAGGAGAGGAGTGAATTCCACTGGGAAAGTGCCATGTCAGCATTTGCGTGCCGTCATGGGTGCCTGTCTCACCCTAGTCCCAGCCTGAAAACATCCCGGGGATTTGGCAACCCACAGGGCGGGTCTCTAACACCTGGACATTGATTTCTGTGGTTGTTTCCCAAAAACTGGAATCACAAATCCAGCTGAACGGAAGCAATTCTGCAACACAAAGCCGTACTGTCAAATTTGCAAACATTATGATGGTCTGGCTCGACCAGTAGAAAACCCACGGGGTTGTCAACTGCTTTCAATCAAGACCACACTAAGCGGTAGAGATCCACCACGTGGACACACAGGCCAAAATTCAGGTTTCCTGCAACTTGGAAAATATAGTGACCTACCCTTGCGACGTTCAAGGCTCTGTGCCATTTTCTATTCTCGTTTTGTTTTGTCCAAATTGATTTCACCATCCGCTCATGGGTGATGGCCTACAGATTCAAAAAATACCGAGTGGGGCCATCCGGTACAGAAGTCAGAACGAGGACTGAGTCCTCCCTTTAGTCTTGTTTGCTTCGTTTCACCTGTTGGTGGTTTTGTGGTTGGTTTTTGTTTTTTAGTTTATCTGATATCCAGCTGGCTCACACATCTCTATTACTTGCCTATGCCCTGAATGCATTTCTGTTGGGGCCTTCTAGACCCCTAGACTCTTAAAGAACAGGGTTTGCATTTATGGACTCCATGAATTTTGAAATGCCTGTCTCTCACTGGCCAGTCACATTGCAAGCACTGGGAATACAGCAGAGAACAGATAAAAATCACTGTCTTTCTGGAGCTGAGATTCTACAAGAGGGAGACAAACCAAAAAAAAAAAAAAAAGTAAATATATTTTTTATTAGAGGGTGGTAAATTCTTTAGTGAAAACAAGGTGGAAGGGGATCAGCCTGCTCTAAGGTGACCAGATTACAGGTTTCACACCCTTTGTGGAAATGAGGGAGCTTCATGTGTTCCTACCTAACAGAGGCCAGCTTGGAGAGATAATGTGGGAGAGCATCGCTGGAGTTTTCCCCCAAAAAGAGCCTTTCTCAACTGCCCCAGCAGGTAACCCTTAACCACCCTGTACCCAGATTACGCTGCCAAAGGACGAAGCACCAGCAACTTTAACCTAGACCATCTCACACCAGCTCGCCACTAAGGGGATCGGTTGCAGGCCATGGTCATGACACACTGGCCTGGGGGTGGGAAGCCCTTCGGATTATTTCAAACTGTTCACTAATTCGGCGGTCGCAGTCCCGATCACCCTCTCTCACGCGGGCTAAACAGCCACCTCATTAGATCTGCACACATGACCCCTCTC